>JAGGCT020002449.1:0-25000 GCA_017654935.2 Phymorhynchus buccinoides | reverse complement strand
TACGAATCCTTTGTTAGGCCTAGACGATTGATCACCATGAGCAAAGACTGTACAGGGGAAGATAAACATGGATGAGCTTGCTGGCTGTGACCTTGACCTTTGCTTTGTGGCAGAGGGGGGGGGGGGGGGGGGGGGGGAGGGGGAATTAACGAAACGAAAATAAAATATTAGGACTAATATAAAATATCTTACAGAAATGTAGATGATGTGGAACAAGTTTTCATCGCATGAACAATCAGTTTAAAACAGTAACAGATCATGCAACTTCAATTATTAATTTTCTAAGAGTAAGAGGCTTAGACCCACAGGCAAAGACTAGGCCTACTACAGGTGTCCGTAGACCCCCCTTACCCCGGCGGGGGGGGGGGGGGGGGGGGTGTGGGGGGGGGGGGGTTGGTCACTATGTTTTTTTCTGAAAGCTTGGTCAATATGCTTTTCAATTTTACTTGTTTGCCAAAAATAAAAATAGGGCTCCACTATGTTACATGCGCATACATATAATTAAATTTTAAAGAAAGGGGTAGGGGTGCATATAAATAATTTTAATTTACACAGTAAAATAAAAATTAATTCTGTTTTCAGATGCACAAGTGTCTACATAACAGTATTCTCTCTATACAGGCATGGGAATTGTCATGGGAATTCCCATGCCTGCTATAGTAATAACAATCAGACGTGAGCCTTGTAGGCTTTGCCTCTTGTTTATTTTTCAAATGCACATTAAACAAATATTAAGCAAACATAACGGCAGCAACAAAATTGCCCTACGTGTATTATCCTTATGCACACAATCGCCTAATGATCCGAAAAATACGGTTCCTGAAGTTGTGGTGCGTACACTAAGGAAGCTGTGCGTCAGGGTGACAATGTGCTGTGTTTATGTCACGCATGGTCCTGACATCCAGTGCGTCAGGTGACAGTGTGCTGTGTTTATGTGACGCATGGTCCTAGCATCCAGTGCGTCAGGTGACAGTGTGCTGTTTATGTGACGCATGGTCCTAACAATGTGCTGTGTTTATGTGACGCATGGTCCTGACATCCAGTGCGTCAGGTGACAATGTGCTGTGTTTATGTCACGCATGGTCCTGACATCCAGTGCGTCAGGTGACAGTGTGCTGTGTTTATGTGACGCATGGTCCTGACATCCAGTGCGTCAGGTGACAATGTGCTGTGTTTATGTCACGCATGGTCCTGACATCCAGTGCGTCAGGTGACAATGTGCTGTGTTTATGTCACGCATGGTCCTGACATCCAGTGCGTCAGGTGACAGTGTGCTGTGTTTATGTCACGCATGGTCCTGACATCCAGTGCGTCAGGTGACAATGTGCTGTGTTTATGTGACGCATGGTCCTAGCATCCAGTGCGTCAGGTGACAGTGTGCTGTTTATGTGACGCATGGTCCTAACAATGTGCTGTGTTTATGTGACGCATGGTCCTGACATCCAGTGCGTCAGGTGACAATGTGCTGTGTTTATGTCACGCATGGTCCTGACATCCAGTGCGTCAGGTGACAGTGTGCTGTGTTTATGTGCACCTGCATCCAGTGTCAGGTGACAATGTGCTGTGTTTATGTCACGCATGGTCCTGACATCCAGTGCGTCAGGTGACAATGTGCTGTGTTTATGTGACGCATGGTCCTGACATCCAGTGCGTCAGGTGACAGTGTGCTGTGTTTATGTCACGCATGGTCCTGACATCCAGTGCGTCAGGTGACAATGTGCTGTGTTTATGTCACGCATGGTCCTGACATCCAGTGCGTCAGGTGACAATGTGCTGTGTTTATGTCACGCATGGTCCTAACATCCAGTGCGTCAGGTGACAATGTGCTGTGTTTATGTCACGCATGGTCCTGACATCCAGTGCGTCAGGTGACAGTGTGCTGTGTTTTGTGACGCATGGTCCTGACAATGTGCTGTGTTTTGTGACGCATGGTCCTGACATCCAGTGCGTCAGGTGATAATGTGCTGTGTTTATGTGACTCATGGTCCTAACAATGTGCTGTGTTTATGTGATGCATGGTCCTGACCTCCAGTGCGTCAGGTGACAGTGTGCTGTGTTTATGTGATGCATGGTCCTAGCATCCAGTGCGTCTGTTGGGAATTTGAGCGTCAGAGACCCACATCTGTACGTCAGAATTGACACTGGCGTGTGTGTGTGAATTGCACAAGGATCAGCATAGTATTCTTGGCCACATCCTCTCTGTGAAATCTCTCCTTGTATATGCAAGTTAATGTTGTGATAGGGAGTTGGGGTAGTAGTTGAACTCCCAGATCTACTTTGAAGCTTAACAGTGGAAGATTTGTGCACTTGTCTGAGTGTATGTGTCTGCACTGCATAAAAAAATGTGTTCAATTTGTGTCAGTCAAATAATAAATATACTTCCCTGATCTGGGCAAAATTTGATTTTGTAACATAATAATAATAATAATGAGAACTTATATAGTGCTCTTTCTCACCATGGGCTCAGTGCGCTTTACAGGAAAATTAAAGGCAAACCAGTTTGATTCACTAGAAAATAAAATACACACGATGCTTGCACGCAACGCTCTCTTTCTTCCTCACACGCATGCACGCACGCACACACACGCACACACACGCACACACACACACAGGCTCCCAGGGACCCCCATTTGGGGGTCTATGAAGCACTAAAATTCTACAGGACCCTCTAAAAGAATGCAGGGGGTCCCAGGGATGCACTAGAAAACTTCTTTTTAGCATTCGCTATGCCACTGGGACCCTCTAGGACCCTCTATGCTGTAAGTGAAGCAGTCCCTGGGACCCCTTGTTTTGCGGGACGATTGGGAGCCCTGTGTGACACACACACACACACACACACACACATATACACACACACACACACACACACATATACACACACACACACACACACACACATATCACACACTCACACTCACACACACACACACACACACACACACACACACAATTTGTGATAACCTATTATTTGTTTTTCCCTTCTCTCATCTTACCACTTCACAATTCCTTCATTGTCACACACCCTACCTGTGGATCTCTCTCCGACAGTCAGCACCAAGGAACCAGGAGCAGAAGAAGCTCTCCATGGCATCATCGACATCTTCATCACGCCACGCAGAACCCACCATCACCACGACGCCCCCCCAAACCCTCCTAGCCTCTCCCAAGCCTTCTCGCGGTCATCAGCGGGGGGCAGGAGCCCCCCTGGGGGACACTTTGCCCCCCAGCCCCTTGGTGCGGGCCAGTGGAGGGCAGTGCACTAGCGGTGCAGGGGGGCCTTCAGTGGTGAGCGGGTGTGACAAGATTCTGGGGGCTCGTCCAGGATCCCTGCCCCGCTCTGCAGTGACCGCCATGTCGGGAATGTCCCCCAGGTGAGGAAATAAAAACTGTGCATGGGCATGGTCCTAAGTTGATGGAGTGTGTCAGTGTGTGGCCTCCCTTGTGAGTTTTTTTTTCCTAGCGACGGGTTATCTTTTTCACTGCTATCGTTATTTTCCATATTGACCAAAAAATGTTGTTAGATGGCTTACTGTAACTGGTAGGTTTGTAACTTTGTTTGCATCCAGTTTGTAATTTGATTTGTTTTTGAGTGTTTTCACACAAGAGTGTGTGTGTGCCTGTGCATGCATACTTGCATACGACATTGTGTGTGTGTGTGTGTGTGTGTGCAGAACTCCCAGACCCAGCACTCCTCTGGTGACCAGCCTGACCCCCACCCTCCAGAGCAGCCTGCACTGGAGGCGATCCTCCAGCATGGACGACCAGGGAGCCCTCCACCCTCACCCTCACTCCTCCACCTTCGCTACCAACCTCAGTCACATCCACCCCCACCCCTCCCCCCTCCACCACTCCTCCTCTCTCTCCTCCACCGACGACGTTTTCTCACCCCCCTCTTCCACCATCACCACCCCCCACCACCACCTTCACCCTGGCATCATCGCTACTACTACTACCACCCTCACCCCTACCCCTGAGAGAGTGGGGGTTAGCGGGGGCAGTTTGGGTCTGGGGGGTCGCGGGGAAGGGGACACCCCCGTGCTGTACCGGACCAATTTGTCTGTGCATAGCTCAGTGTCGGCCAGAAGCCTGCGCAGCTTCCGAGAGGGGTCTCCCTCGGACGAGGTTTTGGCCGAGGAGAAGAGAGAGGATGACGAAGAAGATAGGTCCCTGTCCTCTTCCTCCTCTTCTTTGTCTTTGCCGCCTTTTGGGCCAAATCAGCCTCGTAAACTTCAGTCGGTGCCAGAGGAGAGCGAGGCTCACCGAAGCAGCTCACAAGGAAGCATAGGCGTGGTGAGCGAGCGCAAAGAATCGGAGTCGGGAGCGGCGCTCGACAGGAGGAGTCGAACCCCGGAAAACATACCCATGTCGGAAATGACGCCTGGCGGAATGAGTCAGATCAGCAGCAATGATTTGACACAAGCCAGCAGAAAGCGAAGCTATGACAGAGTGATGAGGGATGATAGTGACACGCACAGCTTCTCTTCTTCCCTCAGCGCCCGCACTGGATTGACGCAAGAAGTGTGTGTGATGAAGCTCGGTGAGGCGTCGAAAAACCGGACGAAAAGCAGCGACACTGATGCAGAAGACGCTGACCAATCAAACGTCGCCATGGATTGTGAGGGGGCGTCGCCGGTTTCTCCAGACGCCCATCATGCCCCTCACAAAGTCCGCATCACTTCCGGACATTCGAGCAGCAACTCCGAATCGGAGCGAGAGAAAGGTCCCAAGCATGTTCCTCGAGAAAAGTCTGAAAAAATTCTGCAGCCTTGCTCTTCAACGCTAAGCGGTTCTTTGGCGGAGCTCAGCTCCCCAGAAATGGAGACGGAAGAGTGTGAACATGCGAGCCTTCTCAGTGATTCTGCTGATGAAGAACACGCAAAGAGACCCGCTGCTCCGGCTTTGAAGGTGGAGGGAGGGGGAGAGAAGAGCCAGACATTGTGTGAAGAAGGTGGGGGAGGGAAGGAAGAGGGGTCCCAGTGTTTTTCCTCCCCCGAAAGGGAAGATGGGGAGGTGGGGGGTTCAGGGATCCAGTCCCCACTACCGGCTGATCCGGAAGTGTGCACTGGTACTGTGAAACCGACTGCTGCCAAAGTGACGAAAAATGTGGACTTTGTAAGTGCCGTAATAACAAGCTTTGTTTGGGGTTGAATTCCTTTCCTGTTTTCTTTCTTATTCTTTATTGGGTTTTTTCCGTTTTGTTCGTTATCTAGTCAGGGCTACCAGGGACCCCCATTTGGGGGTCTATGAAGCACTAAAATTCTAAAGGACCCTCTAAAATAATGTGCAGGGGGTCCCAGGGATGCACTAGAAAAATTATCTTTAGCATTCACAATTCCACTGAGACCCTCTATCCCTCCTCTAGGACCCTCTATGCTGTAAGTGAAGGAGTCCCTAGGACCCCTTGTTTTGCAGGACGATTGGGAGCCCTGCAAGTTGTTATGGGTAGGCGCGCTGTCCTTGCGATGACGCGCTGTCCAGGGGAGGGCAGCCCGAATTTCACAGAGACAAGTCTCTGTGACTTGAGTATGCCAAATAGCAAATATCTTTCCCTACATTTTAGTGGAGAATTCATTTTTGTTTTTTTAAAGCCCTCGTTTCATTTTTTATTTTCCCTGCATATTTGGTGCGCTTTCTTTTCTGATATGTTTGGGGTTTTTTAGCTGCCATTTTTCAAATTTGTTAAAGTTGAATTTCACATGTGGAGAATTATTCCTTTCATTTAGTGGTATGTGCGTGCATGTGTGTGTGCGCATGCATGGGTGTCTGTATATGTGTAAATGTCCTTGCATTTGGTAGGAGTGTAGAGATGCCTACCAAGGGCGAATATATTTTGCCCTTGCCATGGTGCTAGAAGAGTTAATTCGCCCACCTTGTTTGGAACACTTTAACAATATTGTTAATAATAATAATAATGCATATTTTTATAGCGCCTATTCTCAGTTAGGGCTTTAAGCGCCTTACAAAACATTTACATTGATTAAAAAGAAAACATTAAACAATAAATATTAAACAAGAAAACAAACAACCAAAGAGCTAACGCGAAGTATCCTTCCACACCCACACCCACAACACACCGCCATATTCTTTTTTCTCTTTTTGCATTAGTGGCAGGGCTGAGTGTTAAAATAAAAGCTGTAAATTGCTTCTCTTATTACCCTGGGTAAATAAAATTTTGTTCCGTTTTAATAGCTGGAAGAGGCGGCGGTGTTTGGCCTGGGACGTTGCCGGAGCCTCAGCTGCGTCACTCGGGGCAGCGGTCCAGAGGGGGCCACTCTGGCTCACTGTCACACGCACAGCGCGGCAGACTGGACCAGCGCCAGCAGTGGTACTGACAGCAGTCTTAGCGCCACTCCGGAACGTGTGGGTGGAAAGAAAGTGAGTGTGCTGTTTCTTCTTCTGTTCCTCCTTTTTCTTCCTCCTCTTCCTTTATTTCTTTCTACATCTTTTTCTTCTTCACTTCTTCTCTTTGTCCTCCTCTAGGTTCTTCTTCAATTCTATGCTTCTTTGTTTTCCGCGTAGCGCTAAGTTGGTTGTCTGCCTGTCAATAAAATAACGTCACTGAAAAAAAAGAAAAAAAGTTGGTTGTCTGCCTGACTGGTTGATTTATAATTGAATGATTGTTAAGTTATTTCATATATAATATTTGCATTATGATTGCAGGGAGTGACTTCATCACCCCCCAACATATGCCCCTCTCTCTCTCTCCCAGCTGCACCGAACACAGACAGAAAGAGAGGGAAAACACAGAGAGAGAGAGACACTATAATTGTTATCATTATTATCGTCACAGGGAGTGATCCACAATGACTGCATCACACCCCCAACATCAGCCCCCCCTCTCTCTCTCCCATCTGCACCAAACACAGACAGAAAGAGAGAGAGAAAGACGCTGTGATTGTTGTTGTCGTTTCAGGGAGTGACCCACAGTGACTTCATCACCCCCCAGCATCGGCCCCTCTCCCTCTCCCAGCTGCACCGGACGCCCAAGGAAGGCGTGCGCAGGGGGCCCGAACCCAGGGAGGAGGAACAACGCATCCTGGGCACACCGGACTACCTGGCCCCCGAAATACTGAGACAGGAAAAGCACGGTATGGGAAAGGAAAAAGGGAGGGGGGAGGGCAGGGATCATGAGGGGAGTGAGCGTAAAAAAACCCGCTTGAATTTACCCCCTAAGTATCGCCTTAGCTTAAGGCCGTGTCAGACCAACTGACATAGGCTTGAACACCAAGGCTATGTCAGAACGTTGTTACGCTATGCATAATTATGCGGGGACTGTCTTTTAGCCGTGACAAGCTCTTAGCGTAACATCGTCAGTCTCCCAAATCCCTCGAAGACGGAGTGTGGCTGCCCACGTGGCGGGGTAATCAAAAACGGTCGCGCATGTAATGTTCTCATCCCTAGCTGATGCACTTGTACCACAGTGTTCAAGCACTTCCGCTGTTGGGATGATCCCTGGAGTCTTTTAGCCAGGGTAAGCCAACAACAACCCCCCAGAGTAAATGTGGAGGGATAGGGTAGCTAACCTTACCAGGTGTAGAGTGGCACAGAGCTAACTCATTCACCTCGTGTACAATAAACTCGAATTCGAACCTGGATACAGGGGATTTTTCCTCTCACTTTGCACTAGGCAAAGTTGTCTGAACGTGGAGTGTTTCGTATGAGATGATAAACCGAGGTCCCATGTGCCCATGCACTTAGCACACGTTAAACCCAGTGGCAACGAAAAAGTTGTCATTTGGTCAAAATTTACCTTTCCTTCCTCATCGGTCACAAAAATCGCATGCCCAAAAAAAAAAGGGTGGTGTGCCTCTGGCTGGGACGCGCTCTCCAGGTGGGAGCAACCCGAATTTCACAGACGCCTTTGTGACTATTAAGTACCAAATACCAACAAATATATGGGTGCTCCTTCTTGCAGGATGTCCTGAATTGCAGGATTTCTAAATTGCCTAGAGCCGGCATCACCGGATTATGAGAATTTGAGAAGCAACAATTTTCTTACACATAGTACACTTGTACAATAAAAAGGGCCTATATAAAGCATTTGCTATTTTCAAAGGAATGTAGCACTTGTACTAGTACTGCTAGTCTAGAGGGGTGGAAAAAGAGCGGTAAATGTGTGTGTGTGGGTGCGCTGCCCCTACACTCCGCCGGGGCCGCCCCCTTGCAGGATTTTTGAAATTTCCCAGGAGCACCCATGCAAATTCTACTGGCTGTGCGGTCAAGGAATCATTTCTCGACCACAGGAGTTTTTAAATCTTTGAGAAAATACAAACGAGCATTACAACTTTTCAAGGATTATAGCAACAATCTATTTTGTGAAGAAAAACAAAATGGAGAGAAAGGGAGGGTAGTATAGATAGTTGTTAAAAAAAATGAGGAAAGTGAGGGTAACAAAATACACAACAAAAAGATAGAATGAAAGGAAGCAAAGACATGCTTGCTTTTTCCTATTCTTCTTTTTATTCATTCCACAGCCATAGGGCCATAATGGGTGAGGTACGTACATGTCTGGTTTTCAGTTTTCACTGGTCTCCCCGCTGCATTTAACCGATTTTCGAGAAAGTTTTCATTTTTTGTGATTTTGATTGATTTGTTTTTTCAAAAAAACTTGCTCAGACCAATTGAAAACAAAAACATAAGTCGTTTCATATTGAGGGGACGTTTAATAGGCCTCGAGGCCTAGGTTGATGAAGCCTGTCCCTATTATCTACCTACCTATACCTGAAAACAAAAACATAAGTCGTTTGATATTGAGGGGACGTTTAATAGGCCTCGAGGCCTAGGTTGATGAAGCCTGTCCCTATCTATCTACCTACCTACCTACCTACCTACCTACCTACCTATTCAATTAGCTTTTGCCCCCTTTTTTGACAGGCCCAGAGAATGGCTGGTGGACGTGCACCCAGGGCAAGTAGAAGTGAAGTAGTGCGCTGTAGTGGGGCTGGGGCTGTTGCAATCCCTTTGTTCTGTTCAACTGTTTCAGAGGTTCCGTTAACCCAAAATTCTCCATATTTGACCGGAAAAATCTGGATTTGACGGAAAAAAATCGAAGTTGTCAGTCACCGGGACGCACAACATTTTGTGGAGTACCTGTACCATTTTGTTCCGTCGTCTCTCAGTGCGTGTCTCGCTGGTGCATTTGCACACAAGCCAGAGCTTCTGTGCTCTGATCACAGGCATAAAAACCTCCGCCGTTTCTGCCGAAAATTTATCGTAATAGAAATTGTTCGGAAATAATTAAGGGGAGTAATTTCATGGTGTGTAAGAGTTATCTTGCCTAATTCAATCGGTCAAACAGGGGAAGTTACTCTGCCATCAGTTAAATTCCCAGCCCTCGCTTCTTGTGTTTGAGGGGACACACAGCATGTAGAACGCAGTGCGTCATTCTGAAATTCATATCATTTATATTTTTAGGTCACAGTTTGCAAGTTCTATCACTTTGTAGCAACTGGTCACCCCTTATTTTTCTACAAAATGTTTGCAAGTCGCTGACTCGCATCCTGCGGTTTCAAGCTTCAACGCCATTGTTGCATTGTCTATGGTATTTGACCGAGTAATGGAGGTAAGCAACTCTAATTTTCACGAAGTGCTCTCCCCTATTTTTTTCTGAAAATCGTCTATTGAATGAATCTCCGCCGAAAATGCGACCATGATGTTAATTCTCAAACGGCGTGTTCCGTAACCGGTCGAGTGTACTCTCGTGGTCGGAAGTATAAATGGCCGACAATCAGTGTGCTTGAGTGTTTGAAGGCAAGGCAAGCCGTGAAATGAGTATCTGCCCCCCGCCACACAACAAAAAAGTCTTTTTAGCCATTAGTTTTCATGCCTGAATCCGTGGCAACACAATTCAGTGGGGACGGATGAAAATGGCCCCAGGACGGATTTTTTTTTTTCCTCGTCTGTCACCGGGACGGATAAAAATAAAAGCTAGCGGAACCTCTGTTGATCTGTGGTGGGTTGGCTCTGCTTTGGAAGATGCCTTTATCAGCTGCACAGATTTTGTCAAGTGCTATTTGCATGACAAGCATCTGTGTGACTCAGTGTACATACAGAAAGTTTTCCCTAGTAGGATTGTATTGTAGAGTACTGCATTGTATGATATTGTATGGGTTCTTGAAATTGTTCGTAGTTGTGATTCTCCTTCCTTGATTTAAATTTCATTGAACATGCGATTTTAGCTGATAATGATTTTTTTTTATGTTGCATTCGTAGCACGACTGTGAAGGTTTTGTTCAGTGCTGTTGATTTCGTTGTTTGCTGTTCAGTTTATAGTTCATTTATACAGTTTTTACCATCTTGTTTTTTAGTTTGTTTTTGGTTGTTGATCACAGTATAATGTATTCTGATATAATAATTTATTATGAAGATATTGGACACTGATTTGGAGAGCCACAGGTTAATGTTAAGATTTGGGAGAAATTTAGATGAAACTAATAAAACCAATGATGTTATGAAAGAATGATTTATTATAATTATTTAATTTCAGATCAACTTGTTTTTTGTTGTTTTGTTTTGTACAGTCCTTTTTTTTTTTTAATTTATAGACTGTAGGAGACAAAGTCAAGGGACGAAAATTCGGAAACAGTCTGGGTTGGGGGGGTTTCCCTTTAGGATGAAAAGTACAGTTGTTCTTTAACATGGCTCTCAGGGCTTCTGGCTCTTCACTCAAATGGCTTTTGTCATTGGTGGACATTGTAGCATGTACCTGTATTCTCATTATTTACATGCTTGCGTGCTTGTGTGCATGTGTTGTCTTATTTATCTATTGTTTTATTTTTATATTTCATATCCTTTTGTATTTATGATAGAGAAGGTGATATTAGCGTCCAATCGGTCAGAGACCCTTGTGGACGGTTTTATGATAGTAAGCGCTTAGGGCTTTTGTAATAGTAAGCACCAGAAATGGTCAGTAGTAGTAGTAGTAGTAGTAGCAGTGGCCAAAAGTAACATGAGAGCTGTATAGTGAATATTTTTTACAGTAAAGCGGCTGCCTAAGGCGAAGAAAAAGAAGAAAAAATCTTGGAACTGCTCAGTCTTTTATGGAACAGTATGACTCTCAAACTAGGGGGCATTTTGCACTGGCTCTTGTGCTGCAGCCTTTGGGGACCTTCCTGAATGCTAGCTGTCCTCGGATCCCTTTGGCTGAGAGAAAAACTTTTCAGGATGACTTCTGTTTTCCTTGGACTGATTGTTGATGAATGCGATGCGATTATTGTTCTGTGCGGAAAGATTTCAGGAGCAAAGTCAGTGCAAACATTGTGGGCTGTAAATAAATTACCTGGTAGCTGAGTTAACATAATTATTGTGGTGTGTTAAAATGGAATTCAAGTGCTCTCAAAAAGCGCCTCAGCATGGTTATAGAATATCGATAAGCACAGACTGCAAACTCTATATCGCTTATCACTTGCCTTTTGTGTCACATTTTTTAAAATAAAGTGTGCGCTCACACATTGGTTTTTAAAAAAACCTCAGATCTGCCTGCTGAAATCAGTTTTGACGTCACTCATAGAAAGATGTTGTTGGCTTCGAACAAGCGATCGTGAGGAATTCTGTGGATGACTCCATAGCTGTATAGTTCTGGGGAACGTCAATTCACCAAAAGCAGATGGCGCTGAAGTGAACTCGACAGTGCATTTTTGCAAATCATGCCTTATCGGCTTCAGTTTTATGTATTTTTGTGAGTTCCAATAAACTCCAGAGTTCATGATCCAATTCGAATTTACATCATTCTGCACAATTTTTACTTGATGATGAGATTAGCGTCCAATCGGTCAGAGACCCTTATGGACGGTATTTTACTCGTTTTTTACTCTCCTTTGACTGTGTAGGTCCCGCAGTGGATTGGTGGGCCCTGGGGGTGTGTTTCTTCGAGTTTCTCACAGGGTTGCCTCCCTTCAACGACGAAACGCCAGAACTGGTGTTCCGCAACATTCTGGCTAGAGGTGAGTTTTTATTTTATTTTATGGGCTTGTTTTGTTTGTTTGTGTGTGTGTGCGTTTGCACACACAGCAGGGTTCGCATGATCTTTGAAGGTCTTTAAGAAATGGAGTGCCATTTTCAAGTCTTTTGAAAGTCTTTGAAAATTGACTTTGGTCTGTGAAAATCATGAAATGGTTTGTGAAAGAGTCATTGACGCTTAAAAAGTCATTCACGCTGTAAAAAAAAAGTTTGCTTCCAGAATTGATAAAGAAGTAATGTAATTTGGCTTATTTTCCGATATTCGTGGTTCAGTGATCTAGTTCCATCTAGCAGACATCCTCGATTTGTCGAGAGTTACTTCCCTTTGCTATATCTGAGTCTTTTGGCTACAAACTTTATAAACTTTATTGAGATTGCATATCGTGAGAGGTCTTTGAAAATAGGATAAAGGCTCTTTGAAAGTTTGTGAATTTTGGTATGAAAAATCTGTACGAGCCCTGCAAGTCTTGTGCGTATTTGCCTATGTTTGTGTGTTTATGCTTTTTCATATTACTTGTTTTATTTTGGGGCTTAGTGTTTCTCTGTGTGTGTGTTATGTGGATGGTTTGCGTATATGTGTACTTCATTGTTGTCTTTTAGTTTGTACACACGCATCCTGTCCATTTTCAGCCATTTCGTGGCCCACCGACATTGAGGATTTGGGAGAGGAGTCGCTCCACGCCATCAACTCTTTGTTGACGATGGACCCCGATGAAAGACCCGGGGCTTCTGGTGAGTGTCTGTCTTTCTGTCCATCCATAAGTTTCTTTACAGGGTTCGCACAGTCTTTGAACGCCTTTGAGAAATGGAGTGCCATTTTCAAGTCTTTCAAAGTCTTTGAAAATTGGCTTTGGTCTGTGAAAATCATGAAATGGTTTGTGAAAAAGTCATTGACGTCTAAAAATTTGTTATTGACATCGTAAAATTATTTTTGTTTGCTTCCAGAATTGATGAAGAAGCAATTTAATTTGGCTTATTTCCCAATAACCGGGTTCGACAATCTAGGTCCTCGATTTGTCGAGAGTTACTTCCCTTTGCTACATCCTTGTCTGTTGGCTACACGGTGCAACGTGAGTGATTGTAATAGAAGCGGTCGTCATCATTGCGTGTCGTGACAGGTCTTCGAAAATAGGATAAAGTGTCTTTGAAAGTTTATGAGTTTGGGTATGAAGAATCTGTGCAAACTCTGCAGTTTAGTATATGTACAGACCTGCCAACCTTTCCGCTCAGACTACATTTCTTCCGCCCTTCCGCTCAAGTCCATAAAATTCTGCTTTCAAAACTTCTTTTTTTTTAAAAATGTAACACAAATTCATCGTCTTATATACAGAGCAGCACAGTTGCTGTGCGTATAACCGACTTTCCAGTTTCTGTTTGTGCACTTCCATCAAAATGGCGATTGACACATCGATGTGTGTGAGACTCTGGGGAGAAAAGAAAAAGAATAGACCAATATTTCTGCCAAGATGACATGGAAAAGTATCTGTGCATTCACAGATCAAGAAAGTGTGCATCATGCTTGATGCACGATGTGCCCACTACCCTAAAAGTCTCCTATATCGAATGCCACATTACTTCTCAGTGTCTTATCGAAACTGCAAACTCCCAGACTTTGTCTTCCACCGTTACCGACTTTTTCAAGCCAACGGAAGGAAAGGAGAACAAAGATGAACTTAAATTGATTCATTATCTTCCTTCCAAGTCATTATTTCTAAGTCATCTATGGCACCAACCGTCTTGGTCTGTCCAAATAAAAAGGACAGAGGAACAAACCAAAAGCTTCTATTGTGTTAGGAATAGTTGTGACACTTCCAGACAAGACTTGTTTTAAACAAGGCAAGTTCACAAGGATGAAAATTACTTGCTTCAAATTATGTTTACGCGCGAAAGGTAAGATACCACGTCAAAATTCCTCTCAGCTCCCAAAAATTCCTCTTTCCTGCTACAAATATTCTTCTTTGGTCTGTTAGGGGGTTGGCAGGTCTGTGTTTATATCGATTGGCTAGTTTGATGTAAGCGTTTGCATAGGTATGTGTCTGTTGATCTGTGAGTGATGATTATCTTTCATAATAATTTTGCTGTGCGCAGTGTTTGAGGATGTAATTTGTATGCAGCCCTTTCTTTTTTCACTGAAATCATTTTGTACTTCCAGTCATTTCATTCATTCAACCCTTGAGAAAGTTCTGTTAAGATTGAAAATATCGGAGGGCAATTCCAATGTAACTGATGTGTCATTCAAACAGATTTTAACTATTAAAATCATTCATCTTAGACAAGAGAAATGTTTTCAGAACTAAAAACTTATTGATTTGTGTGCAGAACAGGATCCTTTACATGTTCACACAGTTTGCAAGTGCAAAACGAAAAATATATCAATTTTGTAGCATTCAGGGCTCCCAGGGACACCCATTTGGGGGTCTATGAAGCACTCGAATTCTAGAGGACCCTTTAAAAGAATGTGCAGGGGGTCCCAGTGATGCACTAGAAAAATTCTTTTTAGCATTCGCAATGCCACTGGGACCCTCTATCCCGCCTCTAGGACCCTCTATGCTGTAAGTGAAGGAGTCCCTGGGGACCCCTTGTTTTGCTGGACGATTGGGAGCCCTGAGCATTTGAAAAAACATTAACTACTGTGTCTTAAATGTTAGCCTAACCTTCAGTTACAGTGTTTAGAGCTTCATTGCTGTAAAATGTAAACATGTTCCAGTTTAGTTCTTGGGTGTGAGAAAACCCATATCCTGCCCTGTAAGCAGGAACATTTATATTTGGTTGAGGTCTTGTTTTTCTCCAACAAATGAAAATCGAAATGAAACTGACGTGTCACTAGCGTGTTACTGACATGTGAAAGTACATGTAGTCTAGACTTGAGGCGAGCAAGCTTCTGCTGAACGCTCTTAATCGTTTTAATTGTATATTCTAGAGTTCCAGTGGTCCATAGGAGATGTTTTCATTAAATACTTCATCGTAGTTGTCAGTTTAGAGCCAGGCGAAAAATGTAATCAATTTTTGTTCACACACACACATGACTTTTTTAACTCCTGAGAAACTGTTTCTATCATTGACAAAAAACAACATGGCTGCCACCTATAGGAGGCCACTGCAGGAACATCTATTGTGATTTACCACACTTCAGTCATGGTGTTTCGAAAATGCAATGAAAAAGAAATGTCTGGGTCTCTTGAAACTTAGCCCCCAGTGAGCTTTTTTTTTTAATTGGCCATTTTGTTTTGGTGAAATGATTGTTGCGTTGTGTTTTGTCAGAGGTGAAGTCGATGACGTTGTTCTCCAAGCTGGACTGGGATCATCTGTTGGAGACGGAGGCCCCCTTCATCCCCCAACCCGACAACATCATGGACACCTCTTACTTTGACCGTGAGTGCAGCGCTCATTCAGAACTTAATTTACGGCATGGTACTCTGTCAGAGAACTCTCTAAAATCAGAGAAATGTAAATGGAGAGACACAAATTTTAGAAGGTGTTTACTTTGAAGAGATGCTCTTTTCCCCCATTTTTTTTAACTGTTTTATATAATCATCTTCGAGAGTAATTGCACCCTGACCAGCCGAGAGACAAGAACCCTGAACCTCAAAAATATATTCAATGTCTGTGTTTGTTTAACTTTTGGGGGGGTAAGAATTCCTTCAAAGAAAGAGTTGATTGTCGCTCTTTAACCCAGCCCCTGTCTGTTATATCAGGGTTCCCAGGCGCCTTTTAAGTCCTTGTGGATTGGTTTTTGATCAGCAGGCCTTTTAAGTGCTTTATTTCAGCAAGTAGATCCTTTTAATTCAACAAGAGGTCCTTTACATTTTTGAAAGGTACTGTTAAGTCCTGTTTTATCCACACACAAAAAGTGATAAAGAAACTAACAGCCAACAAATTTCTGAAAATAAAAATCTGGCAGTATGCAAAGTTGTTGGTGTCACAGATCAGGGCATGCAACTCATTACAAGCTGTGTGAGTCTTTCCGCACCAAGAAGTAGTGATTCATTACTCGGTCAACAATTGGCATTCGGGCATTCTATCATGAACATGTCATACAATCAGGTTGGCGAAGGTCCTTTTACAATCTTTTGATGTCCTTTTAAGTCCTTTAAAGGTCCTTTTTCGTTTCATGTTCCAAACCTGGGAACCCTGTATATGCAATATGATGTCGTAAATGTTGATGTCACAGCTGTGGAAAGCTGTTTTTGTTTTCAAAAAGAGTCAGGAAAGACATCTCTGGACGATACTGTCAGATTGAGTCTTGAAATGTTGAAACGTCATTCGCATTATCATCGTTATCGTTACAGCCAAGAACGAGTTGCAGCAGTTGACCATATCGGCGGTGGACATGTGAGGCGTTGACCGCTGACCGTACCGTTTTTGCTGACCCTTTCGGTCTTCAACTGGACTCCAGGCTACCACACAAAGGAAAGGGTCTGGATTATTTTTCGGGCAAAACTCGCAGCCAGTGGTCAGGAGGGCGTCTGACTAAATGTGTGGTGATCGTTTTTCTGTGATACATTTGTAATTTTGGATATAAAGTTTGGTCTCATAAAGAAAGGTACTCTTAGTGTACGTACACATATATGCAGAGATTCCGTGCGGAAACCTGTGCGCAATCCGTAAATAAGTAAAAGAAAGAAGGGAAAAGATTTGCGCATGTGTCCGAATTTCCCCTAATCCGTCACTTTTTACCCCCCTTTCTTCCACTTATTTGCGGATTGCACATGGGATTTCCGCATGGAACTGTGTACGAGGCCTAAGTGTGGGCAAAGTGTAGTCGAGTGATACATTGTGAGTGTCACTCGGCTGAAGTTATGATGGAATATTTGTATTCACCAGATGAAAGTCAAAAGGTTTTATCGCAATAGGAATAATGAAAGGCTGATAGTACTGTCTTCTTTTCACTTGATACATTTTTTTGTTCATAGGTGGAACTGCATTTTGGTGGTCAGAAATGGTCGCCGTACTGATCATGAAATGTTTAGAATAACCAGAATAGTGCTTGTCTATTGTTCCTCTCATCAAATAAATGGTAGCAATTCAAAAATAAATAAATAAAAAAGGATGGGTACTGCCCTTAGGACAATATGCAACCTCCCTAATACCTCCGCATTAAGACCCTCCCTATTAAGGCTCCCTCTAAGATATGACCCCAAAAAACAATTCACCGAGTTGTTTCCCCTTCATATGCAGACTGCAGAGTGTCCACCTCCCGTCTGGTCTGAGTTGCACAACTAAAAACAGAGAGAACACTGATTTGTCAAGGTCTTAATATTGAGGTTCCACTGTGAACTTTAAAGGAACAAGGGAGGTGGGGGTGGTTTTATGGTAGTAGCTTCTGAATGGTTTGGCACGGAAAGAAAGGTAGCGTGTGTTTTGGGGTTGCTTTTTTCCCACAACAAAAAAATTAGAGTGCTTTTTGGGGGCAAAGCAGTTCACAAATCTGTACTGGTATGTTTATTAAAATGTCTGTTTGTTCGTGCACTATTGGAATAATGAATGCCACGGATTAATTGAAAATAATGTTATTTGATGATTAAGCATGTTGGCTTTATGCGTTGTTTCTGCAAAAAATGATTCAAATCATGTTGAACTGTTTGCGTAAAAAAAAGGGGGGTTATTTTTTCTGTTTATACAACGTTTTGCTTAATGCTTTTCTAAGCAGATTCAGAATTATTTTGACATTATTATTTCAGTTTTATACAAAAGCATGGTGCTTGCTATTACAAATATGCATATTTTAATCCTTTTTAAAAATAATAATATTGTCTAATTTATTCAGCTTGTGAGTTTAGAAGTCATTGCATGTTTACGTAGAACAACTTTACTAGTAACACATTTAATATACTGACTCTAAGCTTCTCTATCTAATAGCTTGGTGAGGGTACATATTCAAAAATGTTGGATAGTTATAAAAATAATAATTCAGCGTTAGAGGCTATAAAATATTTTGGAAAAAAAGTGTTTTAAACTTTCGTTTACAATGTGCATGTACATATTTTTTGTATGTTATCTGTTGGCCAAAGTACATCATTATTGTGGCTACTAAACACTGCATATTATACATTTTGAATCTGTGAGCATGTTTTATTCTTTGCATCGAAACAGACCATTATTGATTAAACAAACAAAAATTCACTGGTGCTATATTGTTGTGATTGTGCAATGCGAGTGGATGTCAGAGAAAATATTTTTGTACATCTCATAAAAGTTAATGAGCCGATTACGTTTTTGCAACCTTGGAAAAAAAAGTACAAAAGCATCTCAAGTAAATAAACTGTGAGATCCTGCTTTGATTTGGGTTCTTGTTTCCATTTATTTGTGTGCGTGTGTGTGTGTGTTTGGGCATGCATTGACTTAACAATGTAATACTGTTTATGTCAAATGTGTGTGTGTGTGACTTTCCTGTTCATGTATGTATAGCATTTTTTATTTGAATGCATTGCAAATGTTAATGTGTGTGTAGCTTCAATTTGATTTCGATCAAGATTCAGCCCCATATAAATACTGTACCGTACTTTACGGACTATAAGGCGATACTTTTTCCCCAGATTGAGACCCCTGCGCCTTATAATATGACTGATAGAATAGTAAGAAAATATAATAACAATATCTGAATTTGTGTTAAATTTGGGGCGGTGTGCCTTATAATCAGGTAAGCCCGAAAAATATGGTACGTTGTTATTGTGATTTATGTCATTCCGTATCACTTGTCATTTTCACCGGCGCTAGGCGGAGACAACAGAATCGCAGCAATGCATTAGTGAACAGTCTGAGCGCGTGTCAATATTGACTTGGGATGAGCCATTCAGCAAGCATGTGTGTACTTGTTAGGGGTCAAGATCTGACCTCGACCTGGGCTGGCACAGTTTCAGGATTTTGGTTTTCACAATCTTTCATTTCACAGGTTTTGGGATTTTGAAGAATTCTTGCACTTGCACTCCTGTATGTACATGCAGCTCAAAATGTTAAGTTACTGGTACATGCAAAAACAAGCTGGGCAAATGTTAAGAATAGCCCCCTCCTTTGCCCCTTCCATTCCTTTCAGACGGTTTCAGGTTAGGGATAGGCTTAGGGTTAGCTTAGTCATCAACTTTAATTTTTTTTGGTATTTGACACTAAGCCTATCCCAAACTCTATTCCTAGCCATAACCCTAACCTGAAACCGTCTAATCCACACAAAAAAGACAAAAAATGATGGTATGTTATGAGACTGACCCTAAACCTGTCCCTAACCCTATCCCAAACCCTATTCCTAGCCATAACCCTAACTAAAACTGTCTGAAATGAAAGAAGGTGGCAGAGGAGGGGACTGTTCTTAACATTTGCCCAAAACTGAAACAGACTGCAACGTCACTGGAACATACAACAAGCAAACAAGCACACAAGTAGTGTGAAGTGACGTTATTTTATTCACAAGAGACAAGACAAAACAACTGAATATTTCGGCGAATACGCCTTTATGAACATGAACACACAAGAAAATAGCAAAATGACAAAACAATACTTCCCCTCTACAATCCAGTCTGTAAAATCATTCAATCTCAATTTGATGTCATTGACAGTGTCAATTTCTCATCGTAAGCTGATAATTTGTCCCATGGGCCTGTGTGCAGTGGATTTTTACAACAAGCGCTCATACCACTGAAACCACAGGATTTTGTTCTTCCTCGATCGCTCAGACAGTTTCCTGTCAATTATGAGCGCAGATGCGTCATGCTGCCATTATGCAACTAAGCAAGAAATAATTAGGCCCAGCATGTCTGACTTCGGCTGGAGGAAATATTTTTCACAATGTTTCTTGAAGAAAGGCAGGAGAATGAATCGGAAAGGCAGAAAAATTAGTAGATGACAGTAAGCGAAGGGAAAAAGGCAGAGTCAAAGAGTGACAGAAAAGAGGAAGTTGCAAGCACAGAACAGAACTTCCAGAAGGTGGGGGAACTATATACCCGCCGGTATCCCCGCGGGGTGGACAACACATAATGAAGCTTTAGACTGCTAAGCCGCCTTCGTGACACGCAATAGCGATACATTTATGAAAGTGGCGCGCGTGGTTCAGTATGCAAGTCAGGAGGCAGAGAATTTTCAGTATTATAAAGCCTCATTCTCCCCCATTAGCTGACATCATTTAAAGGCCCTTAACTCAAATGGCTTTTATCATTTCAATGATTGACATTAGCCTGTAGTATGGGCCAACAGTACAGTGATAGTGAGAGCTGCACGATAAATGATTTCCTACAGTAACGGAAAACCATTGTACATCTGAAGTCTAGTGAGTGAATGCAGGGGCAGATCACATCATTTCTAAGGGGGGGGGGGGGGGGTTCCAAAGTCGACAGCACACAGCACCCCTCCCCCTGGAATAAAAAAAAATCCCCAAAGAACTCAAATGGTTCAATCTGAACTCAAAATTTACCACTAGATTAAATGTTTTTTCAAAATTCTCAAGAAATCTCTTCTTTTTTTTTGCAGCAGGGGGTGGTGCAGAAACCCACGGAGTCCCAGGCTCGCTATGTCCCAGGCCCTCTTTAAGTCCCAGGCTCGCTATGTCCCAGGCCCTCTAAGTCCCAGGCTCGCTATGTCCCAGGCCCTCTAAGTCCCAGGCTCGCTATGTCCCAGGCCCTCTAAGTGGTTACGTCCCAGGCTCGCTATGTCCCAGGCTCTCGAAGTCCCAGGCACTGCTATGTCCCAGGCCCTCGAAGTCCCAGGCCCTCTTAAGTCCCAGGCTCGCTATGTCCCAGGCCCTCTAAGTCCCAGGCTCGCTGTGTCCCAGGCCCTCGAAGTCCCAGGCCCTTGATGTCCCAGGCCCTCTAATGTCCCAGGCCCTCTAAGTCCCAGGCCCTGCTATGTCCCAGGTCATCTATGTCCCAGGCCCTCTTAAGTCCCAGGCTCGCTATGTCCCAGGCCCTCTAATCCCAGGCTGGACATGTCCCAGTAACCTCTTGGAGCCCAGGCTCTTATGTCCCAGGCCCTCTAAGTCCCAGTCCGCTCCCCAGGCGCTCTAAGTCCCAAATTTGCTTATGTCCCAGACCCTCTATGTGGTCTAAGTGGTTACATGTCTATGACCACGTGTCATGATTTTTAAGTCAAAGTGACCTCTACATCAAAGTGACCACTGGTCAGTAGCAGTGACCACTGGTCATCTGCATTATACAAGTGCATGAAATAATCATCTGGTGACAGGAAATAAGCTATTAAGAATCAAAATTTTGATTTTTATGTCAATGTGACCACTGGTCATTGCTACTGACCACAGGTCATCTACACTGTACAAGGTACCAAAATGACCAGAACAGTCATGTCACATGAACATAGACACGTGGACATAGACGTGTAACCACTTGGAGCGGGACATAGCGGGCCTGGGACTTAGTGGGCACCTCCCCAACGCTATCTAAATTTCTTATGCCCAAGCGGGTGGTGATGTAGCCTGGGCAAAGCATATTTATATACAAAAATTGTCCAGAACTGCAGCTGTATTTTTGGTTGTCTGCTGCCTGTCAGCACACACAATCGCTTACACACACACACGTGCATGCGCTCGCATGCACACAAACACACTCATGCGTGCACACAAAGAAAAAAAGTTTACACACACATTCATGCACACACACACAGTCGCGCGCGCGCATACACACACACACAGCCAGAGGTAAGGGTACTTTTTTTTTTATAAAGGGGGGGGGGGGGGGGGGGGAGAAAGGCAATGAAAAGAAAGAAGGGGGGGGGGGGGGCAATGTAAACAATGAAAATATAAAGATAAAGTTGGATTGATGGGGATGAACTTATATTAGTTCATCTAGGTCCATTTGTACATTACTAAAGAGCCAGAACTATTTGGTAATAGACGTGTTCCAAGATATATTAGACGTGTTCTAAGATACTAATATAGGAAGGAATTTCGTAGAAGTTTACAGATCTTTCTGTAGCATTCTCATTACGTTCCAGTTCCAATCTCGCTTTTAGCTTTTCTCATTTCTTTTACACAAAAATTCAGTAATGCTCAAAATTACATGTTTGTAAGGTAACTATAAATAGAAATAAGAAAGAGTTTTCAAATTAGAGACAGTTCAAGAAACTTTTCAACGTCAGAAACAAGTTACACGTATAATTAAACGTATTCCGGTGCAGCTTTTTGTTGAACCTATTTGATTGTGTTTTGCTTGTCGCCTGGCAACGGACGCCATTTTGACTGTTTTGAACGTTCGGGAAGTTCGAATGACCCACATGTTTTAGCCTGTCTGCTGCCTAGCACACCGGATTAGGTAAGCTTTTCTGTCAGCACTTTTAAACACTTAGATTTACGTTGGTTGATATTAATTTACGGCTTGTTTTAACACTAGAGCCATCTTTTCATGTGAATTTCTTGTTTTACAAACAAAATGAAAGTTAAAAAATATTCATAACTTATTCTTTGCTACAATCAACTGTCTGTGAAACGCGACCTTACCTTACCTAACCCGAATTCTTTCTGTTTCTGTGGAATAGTCGAAAGGGTCACTTTTGTGCCAATTTATCGACGAAAACTATTGGAGAGCACCTAAACTTATTCCCTAATCTGATTTCTTTTTGTTCTTGATATTTCTTTCTTGTTCTTTCGGTTTGAGGTTTCCTTTTTGTTCTTGACATGTTCTTTTTTGTTCTTGATCTTTCCTTTTTGTTCCTGATCTTTCTTTCTTCTTGATTCTTCCTTCCTCTTGTTTTCCTTTCTTGATTTTTCATTCCCCATTCTTTTTTCTCTTGGTCTTTTTCTGTCTTCCCCCTTCTATACTTACAAGATTGGACCATGTGTATTGTTAATTCATAATTGTAATTGTATTTTAATAATTTCAGAATTTTT
Source organism: Phymorhynchus buccinoides (assembly GCA_017654935.2). Classification (NCBI taxonomy): domain Eukaryota; kingdom Metazoa; phylum Mollusca; class Gastropoda; order Neogastropoda; family Raphitomidae; genus Phymorhynchus; species Phymorhynchus buccinoides. Next base: position 2,217 of record JAGGCT020002449.1, on the reverse strand, counting down.
TTTTGCTTCGTTCATTGATTGGTTCTCCAGATCAAAAGAACCAAGCAAATGTGTTCTTTAGAACACCAGTACTATATACTATACTATACTATACTATACTATACCATACTATACTATACTATACTATACTATACTATACTATACTATACTATACTATACTATACTATACTATGCTATACTATATAAAATATGTGGGAAAAAGGACACTTGCATTCCTCGGAATCGAGAGGATGTTAAGCATTAACATTTTGATACTTGCACAAGTAGTAACACCCAGTTGAGAAATAATCAGCGTATTGCTTACGCTGTTTACATGTCCAAGAAGAAGAACACACACACACAAACGCACACACACACACACACACACACACACACACACACACACTCACTCACTCACTCACACAGAGACAAAAAACATGCTATAAAAGAAATGCATTTTAATAACGCAAAGCAATAATACATCTACTAATTTTTCAGATTGTCACTGACAGATAAACATCCTACCACCATTGACGCCAAGCCTTCAGGATGCCAGAAATTTCCGTCATAGAAGATAACTGTTCCTCGACCGTCAGGCCGCCCTTGATTCAAGAGGTGGTGGGTGATGGGGTGATGGTGGAGCCTTCAAACCTCCCTTCCTCTACCCTCTTGATCGAAGAGGTGGCCGGGGGAGAGCCCTACCGTGTACCATCGGTGCAGCAAACGTCTGCCAAGGATTGTAAGTGGTGATGTGGTTGGGTGGGAGGTATGTGTGTGTGTGTGAACGACTATACCACCTCCTGGAAAAAAACTTCCTCCTTCCCTCCGTCAGCGACCGACCCTCTCTGCTTTCAAAGCTAATCTCAAGACCCACCTGTTTCCCCGTCATTAAAGCTCCGCTCTCTTTCTCTTCTCTCTCTTGCCATTAGGTCTGTTTCTGCTGTATTCCATTTATGTCATCCATGTGTGCTCGCTTTGTATTGCGTTTTTGTTTGAATGCGTTATGAATGCTAACGTGTGTGTGCCATTTGATTTGATTTCTATCAAGATTCAGCACCGTATAAATACTATATGTTGTTGTTGTGTGTCTGTGATAAGTGTGTGTGTGCATGTGTGTGTGATCAGTATGTGTATGTGTGTGTGTGTGTGTGCTTATTGGTTTGTTTTCTTTTTTTTCAAGATTCACTTCACTCCATCACACCATCTCAGATCAGCTACTGACGCGCCTAGACTCTAAATCCCTAGACACATGTGTAGGATTTTGCTAATATTTTATTTTCTCTCTTGTCGTTCTGTCTAAAGGAACTTCATTTTCCAGACAAAGATATAAATGTTCAACTTAACGTATTTTACGGACTCTAAGGCGATACTTTTTTTTTCCCAGACCAGGACCTTATAATGTGATTAACAAGAAAATATAATTAACAAAATTTGAATTTTGTGTAAAATTTTGAGGGTGCGCCTTATAACAAGGTGTGCCTTATAGTCTGTAGTATATGTTAATTTAGGACAATCCTGAAAACCAACCCCTCTTTTAACACTACCTTTTTAAAGCACAGTTTATACTGACATCTTTATCTCTCTCTCTCTCTCTCTCTCTCTCTCTCTCTCTCTCTCTCTCTCTCTCACACTCACACTCAGTCTCTCTTTTGTCTCTCTCTCTCTCTCTCTCTCTCTCTCTCTCTCTCTCTCTCTCTCTCTCTCTCTGTGTCTCTCTCTCTCTCTCTCTCTCTCTCTCTCTCTCTCTCTCTCTCTCTCTCTCTTTTTGGGTGTGATGGTGATCAAGTGAGACGATTCAAGTGTCATTGCCACACCGTTGTCTCTCTCTCTCTCTCTCTCTCTCTCTCTCTCTCTCTCTCTCTCTCTCTCTCTCTCTCTCTCTCTCTCTCTCTCTCTCTCTCTCTCTCTCTCTCTCTCTCTCTCTCTCTCTCTCTCTCTCTCTCTCTCTGTCTCTCTATCTCTCTCTCTCTCTCTCTCTCTCTCTCTCTCTCTCTCTCTCTCTCTCTCTGTGTCTCTGTCTCTCTCTCTCTCTCTCTCTCTCTTTTTGGGTGTGATGGTGATCAAGTGAGACGATTCAAGTGTCATTGCCACACCGTTGTCTCTCTCTCTCTCTCTCTCTCTCTCTCTCTCTCTCTCTCTCTCTCTCTCTCTCTCTCTCTCTCTCTCTCTCTCTCTCTCTCTCTCTCTCTCTCTCAGCCAGTCTTGCCTTCTACATTTTAAATTGTTTTTGTTTACCTG
>JAGGCT020000244.1:12500-21954 GCA_017654935.2 Phymorhynchus buccinoides | reverse complement strand
CTATGAAATAAAAAAGCAACCATCCTTTTTATATGTCTATAAAACATTAGCTTCGACTTCTGTCTGCAACAATTGTGTTACAAGACAACCCTAGACTACTGATCTTTCATCTCATCCCCAGCTTACGAGGAGAGGAGACTGGACAAAATAATGGTGATTGAAAAAAGGTCACCCCGAGTATGAAACCCGTGTGCTGCGTTACGTGTGGTGTGTGTGTGTGTGTGTGTGCAGTGTGTGTGCGTGTGCGTGCGTGGCTGTGTGTGTGTATGTGCGTGGAGTGTGTGTGTGTGCGTGCGTGCCCGCGTTGCGCGCGTGCGTGTTTGTGTGATGTTTGACGTAAGATGTGTGTGCGTGCGTGCGTGTGTGTGTGTGTGTGTGTGTGTTGTGTGTGTGTGAGAGAGAGAAGAGAGGAGATGACGAGAGAGATGGAGAGATGAGAGAGAGGAAGCGAGAGAGAGAGAGCGAGAGAGAGAGAGAGTGAGGAGAAGATAGAGAGCGGAAGGAGAGAGAGAGAGAGAGAGAGAGAGACACTTGACCACTTGAAAACTTATTACGCAAGGATTGAAAATTTAGGCCAGGGCCTATTCTTACAATCTGTCATTGAGACTGAAACAGACTAAGACAAAACGATAGACAAACAGATAATTATACTAGATGGGAATTTTTTTTTCGATGTAGACCCATTCAAGAACACCGCCCGGAACTCATCTTGGGAACTCCCATTTTCGACCACCCGATTTCAGGGTCCAGCGATCTCCTTGACCTTGACCTGATTGGTAACAATATTCGGAAGCGAGCATAGACTCAAACCACCTTCATACCAAGTTTCAAACATCCTATGGACTGGTGGCCATGAGATATGGCATCTAAAACAAAATCAGTTTCAAGGTCATACGTAAGATCATGACCTTGACATGACACAAAAAGGACACATACTACAGATACCTAGCCTACATGCCACATCAAGTTCATCTTCCTATCCATATTCTTCATGCGTGGATTATGCTGTTATCTTGTGCAACTAAATTTTTTCTGACCACCCGATTGTCAGGGGGTCCAGCAATCTCCTGCCTTGACCTGACTTGAGCAACAATTTTCGGAAGGAGCATAAGGCCCAAACCCACCTTCATACCAAGTTTCAACGCTCCTATGTCGTGCCTGAGATATGGCTAAAAATAGATTTTCAGTTTGCCCAGGTCAGTACGTCAAGCGTCATAACCTTTGACCTTGACCCCAAAAGGTACATTCTACAGTACCTAGCATACCATGCACGTCACTAGTTTCATCTTCCTTCTTATTCCTTCATGATGATATGCTGTTATCTTGGGAACTCTATTTTCACGAACCCCCGATTTTCAGGGTCCAGCGATCACCTTGACCTTGACCTTGACCTTGATTGCCATCATCAGAACGGGCATAAGCCCAAACCACCTTCATACCAAGTTTCATCATCCTATGTCGACTGGTGCCTGAGAAATGGCTAAAAATAGGTTTTCAAGGTCATACGTCAAGGTCATGACGTTGACATTGACCTTGACACCAAAAGGCACATATACAGTACATAGCCTACATGCACATCAAGTTTAATCTTCCTATCTTTATTCCTTCTGGTGATATACTGTTAAAAAACAAACACACACACACACACCGCACACAGCACACCCACCCACCCACACACACACACAAACACACACACCACACACACACACACAACACACACACACACAGCACACCACCACACACACACCCACAAAAAAACCAACACACACACACTTACACAACAAAAACAATATCACCTTCGCTCCGTAAACTCCGCGGGTGATAAATAGAAACCTTGCCTGATGATACAAACCATCAGACAGAGTAAAACAAAATTATAAGCAAGATAATCGTAAACAAATAACTAACATGTAGTGTAGCCTCACAAGAAAAGGGAGATGATGATAGATGATGACAGATGACGAGAGAAGAGAGAAGTAGAGACCGAGAGAGAGAGAGAGATAGAGAGAGAGAGAGAGAGGGATGGAGATTAGAGAGAGAGAGAGAGAGAGAGAAGATAGAGAGATGGGAGAGAGAGATGGAGGAGAAGTTCTGAGAGAGATAGAGAGAAGAGAGATACAGAGGGAGGAGGGAGGTAGCGAGAAGAGAGAGAGCTAAACACAGTGTGACATTGTGTGGATGTCTGTTGTGGGACCCTTCTTCTGCGAGCCTCAGGAGTTCCCCCTTAAGCACCACCCGGTTCCTGCCGCCCTTCCCGCCCTGGTCGACTCCACAGCGCTGGGGTCAGCCGCACACCTGGAGCATGCACACAATCAAAGGGACGACAGGGGGGGTTGGGTATGCGTGCGTGTGTGTGCGTGTAGATATGCGTGTTCCGTGCCGTGCGTGCGTGCGTGCATTGCACATGTGTGTGCGTGTCGTGAGTGCGTGGCGTTGAGATGGCCACTGTGCGCCCTGTCCAATTTTGTCGTGGTGTGTGTGTGTGTCGTGTGTGTGTTTGTGTTGCGCGTGTGCACAGTGCGTTTGCGTGTGCAATGTGCGTGTGTGTGTGTGTGTGTGTGTGTGTGTGTGGTGTGTGTGTGTAGCGTGTTGCGTGTGCGTGTATGCGTGCGTGTGGCGTGCGTGCGTGTATGTGTAATGTGTGTCAGACAGAATTGAGAATAAATCAAACACACTTTGCTATAAATCTATCCATTAAAGCTGCTCCATCTTACCTCTGCGACAATTATTTCCATCTATACGCCATCTCGCACTTTACGTTCAGTTTCTGACCCGCTTTCTCTCCAGATCCCTAGGTATAAGCTTTCAACTGTTGGTTCGGCGCTCTTTTGCTGTCTCAGGACCGACCTCCAGGAACAAACTTCCTCATTTACTCCGTCAGAGACCGGACCCTCTCTGCTTTCAAATCTAACATCAAAACCCACCTGTTTCCCCCGTCATTAAAGCTCCGCTCTCTTTCTCTTCTCTCGATCTCTTGCCATTAGGTCTGTTTCTGCTGTATTCCATTTATGTCATCCGTGTGTGTTCGCTTTGTATTGCGTTTTTGTTTTTTGGTTTGGAATGCGTTATGAATGCTAACGTGTGTTGTGTGCTTTGATTTAATTTATATAAATTTTCAGCGCCGTATTAATACTGTATGTCGTTGTGTTGTGTGCATGAGTTGGCGGTTGGGTGCGTGCGTGGAAGTGTGCATTGGCGTTGATGAGTATGCAAGTGGTGCCGGTGTGTTTGTTGGCATGGCCAGTGAGTAGTGAGCCCGGGGATTAGGAATGTGGTGAGTCAAAGTGATTTGGCAAGATAATGGATGGAAAAGGTCAATGCTCTTAAATGAAACAGAATATCATTCATAGTCACTGTTTTACCCTTAACTCTTTGGTTGTGTATTGCCATGTTTTATGAAATGTATTCATATCTCAAATCATTTGGATGTCCCGCACGTGTGTGTATATGCATAAGTGTGTGTGTGTGTGTGTGTGTGTGTGTGTTGTGTGTGTGTGTGTGTGTGTGTGTGTGTGTGTGTGTGTGTGTGTGTGTGTGTGTTGTTTGTGTGTGTGTGTGTGTGTGTGTGTGTTTTGCCCTTGTGTGTGTGTGTGTGTGTGTGTGTGTGCCCTTGTGTGTGGGTGTGTGTGTGTGTGTGTGCCCTTGTGTGTGTGTGCCCTTGTGTGTGTTGTGTGTGGTGTGTTGTGTGTGTGCCCTTGTGTGTTGTGCCCTTGTGTGTGTGTGTGTGTGTGTCCGTATGTGAGTCTGTTTATATAATAAATGCATACAACATTCAAACAACTGACAAAAAACAAAGCTTGGATTACTTTTTCCCCGACGTTTCGTCTCTTGATTTTTTCCAGGGGTCTACTATATATGCATAGTTATAAAATAATTCTAGACACTCATCAAAATAAAACTATCATTAAAACACACACACAAAGCATATAGGCCTATGTACACGCATATCTGTTGTAAGATCCCAAAGCCGTGTTCAACTGATGAGATCCCCATGGATTGAAACAGCTGTCGTGGACTGGGCTCTGCCATGCCGTCCCCTAAAAAAGGAGGAAAAACTAAACTGGCACTCTTTATGTTTTTAGAACATAGATCAAGATACCGAGTTTCTATAACCGATCTTGATTCCAATGTTCACTTCTGAAGACATTTGGACAAAACTTGTGGATCAAAATTTACTATTTTGGCATTTCAAAAGCACAAACGTTTAAGTCCTTCAGATCAGATGTGCGGTGCACAGCAGCATAGTGAGGTTTTATTTCAAATCTAGATAGATAGATAGATAGATAGATAGAGTAGATAGATAGATAGATAGATAGATAGATAGACAAAAACAATATTAATCTCTGAAAACATCACCAGCTTCGCTCTGTTCGTTCGTGGCTGGTAATTACAACTATTCATTGACATGAATCTGGCCTAGAAAGGCGTGTGCCGACCTGCACTACATACACCGCTGGGTGTGTCGTCAGCACACGTACTCACTGCGCCTACTTCATCATCATCACCACCATCACCATCATCATCATCATCATCATCATCATCATTTTTCCTCCTATTATTCTCCTTAATCTTCTTCTTCTTCTTCTAGTTCTTCTCCTCCTCATCCTCTTTCTTTCAGACAGACAGATTCACCGACAGACAAACAGACACATACAAAGACAGAAAGAGGTTATATTTGTCTCTAACTGAATAAAGAAAAAAAAGAACAACGTCACTATTTCTGCAGAGAACGTCGATTTTCACAAACAAGGTCTAGTTTACGCCATAACGAGCACATCTCTTGCCTCACTGGAAAGTATGAATATGCCCTTTAACCTGACCTCAGTCTTGCCCTTTGATCCGCAGACTAAGGGACATAACTCCTCCTCCGTTCCAGATGGCTGCATTCCATTCAGATTCAGTGAACTGCCCTTTCTGCCCTGGGACAACCCTCACAACGTTGTGTCCGAACACGCGGAGATCGTCACGCGCAGAGTCCGATTCGTCGTGCTGCAGATGTTGCTTTTCATTGGAGGACCGGCTAACGTCATCAACATGGCGGTGTTCTTCCAACAAGGTCTGCGAGACCGTGTCAACCTGCTGCTGTTTGCGCTGTCCCTGGCTGACGAACTCACTATGATCGTGTCAGCCGTGAACTACGTTGAGGAGTATTATATAGATTTCTCTGAATCATCCAAAGGGGGGCCTTTGTTAGCGTTCTTCATCAACACTCGTCTGTATGCACTGCAAGCCGTCTGCGTCGTTTCGTTCGTTCTGTCCGCCATCATCGCCTGTGAACGATGTTACTGCGTGCTCAGACCTCTGAAATACCAGACTCTGATGAGAACCAGGACCATGGCAGCCATCATTATCATCGTCTACGTTGGGGTGGTTGGTCTGTATTTCCTCGTTACGTTCAGATACAACTTAGTCTGCGTTTATGATCCGGAAAAAGACACAATCTCATACGTAGGAATCGCTAACGACTTTTACATAAATCACCAAGACCTTATCGACAATCTGGACAACGTTTTGTATGGTGCCGGGTTGCCCGTTGCTATGACTGTGGCTGTCGTATGCGCCACCATAATCACGACGGCTAAACTTCGTCAAGTGGTTGCGTGGCGTACAGAAAGCACCTCAGTTTTGTCTCCAAAAGAAGTGTCCCTCACTAAAATGTTGATCGGAACTTCCGTGCTTCTCATTATCTGCATTTCCCCTTCCGCTCTCTTCCGCATCGCCTGTCTCTTTCTACCGGAAGTGAACATCGGAAGGCTGAACCAGAATTTATATTTGATGTGCCTGTGGACGACAGAGATCTTCCTTTACGTTAATTCCAGCTTCAACATCTTCATCTATTTTGCCATGGGCTCAAAGTACAGGGACACGTTTTGGGGCATGTTTAGAAGGAAGCAGAGAGGTAGAAAAAGAACTCAGATGTAATACACGAGCAAAATGGGGAAAATCCAAGAATTGCAATGGGGTAGTATAATTAACGTTTCTAAGAAACACAAACGGTCGACAGGTTATGCATAAGCATTTTGCTAGTTGTATTCCTGTTTATATGTTGTTGTTGCTTTGTTGTGTACTTTGCAATAACTTTGTTTAAGCCAACAGTTGACCGTTTAACATCTATGTTGTACTTCTTCTTTAGTTCATTGTTGTGTATGTGGTGTGTGTGTGGTGTGTGTGTGTGTGTGTGTGTGTGTGTGTGTGTGTGTGTGTGTGTGGTGTGTGTGTGTGTGTGTGTGTGTGCGCGTGTGCGTGTGCGTGTGAACGTGCGTGTGTGCGTGTGCGTGCGTGTGTGTGTGTGTGTGTGTGTGTGTGTGTGTGCATGTGTGTGTGTTTTGTGTGTGTGTTTGTGTGTGTATATGTGTGTGTGTGTGTATGTATGTGTGTGTTGTGTGTGTGTGTGTGTGTGTGTGTGTGTGTGCGTGCGTGTGCGTGCGTGCGTGCGTGTGCGTGGCGTGCGTGTGCGTGCGTACGTGTGACTTTCTGTCTCTGTGTGTGTGTGTGTGTATGTCTGCATCATTGCATGTTATATCCAGCTTCGACTGTACAGTCATGGTCACATTTCCTTTCGCTTTGTAGAGGGATGTTGGTTCAGTGAAAGTATCCTTACGACCCAAATCATGTTCTGTTTTCTGAAGCTGTTTCATTCTGTGACACCCCTCACTTCGCGGCACTCCATCCATACCACTGCCAGCATAGTGTGAACAGCACACTTTCATCTTTGTCTGCAAAAGACAATAGTATCATCGTCGTCGTCGTCGTCCCTGTTATTGTTGTCGTCGTCGATGACAAGAACGCCCTCTTCGTTCTTCTCCCCCAACTCATCATTTTCATCATTGTCATCATAATCATTGTTGCCGTCATCGTCATAATGGTTACCGTCGTCGTCATCATTGTTGCTTTCACCATCCTGTCGTTGTTTTCACCATAAACGTCTTTTTCATCATCAGCAGCATCAGCATCATCAGCATCACCATCTTCATCATCATCATCATCATCATCACAGTCGTCATCATCATTATCATCATCATCACCATCATCACCATTATTGTCATCATCATCATCACCATCATCCACATCACCATCATCATCACCATCCTTCTCTTCTTTCTCCTGGAACCTGCTGAGGATAGGCCTGGAGGAGGACGCACTGGATGGAGGCAGATGGCAGGGCATCATCCACACTGCACTGATGCTGATGCTGTGTGGACAGTGCCTTTAGGAGGATACACTGGATGAAGGCAGATGGCAGGGCATCATCCACACTGCACTGATGCTCTGTGGACAGTGCCTTTAGGAGGATACACTGGATGGTGGCAGATGGCAGGGCATCATCCACACTGCACTGATGCTCTGTGGACAGTGCCTTTAGGAGGATACACTGGATGAAGGCAGATGACAGGGCATCATCCACACTGCACTGATGCTCTGTGGACTCAGTGCCTTTAGGAGGATACACTGGATGAAGGCAGATGGCAGGGCAACATCCACACTGCACTGATGCTCTGTGGACAGTGCCTTTAGGAGGATACACTGGATGAAGGCAGATGGCAGGGCAACATCCACACTGCACTGGTGCTGTGTGGACAGTGCCTTTAGCCTGCAGCCCACATGTCAGAACCGATCAGATGTGGTCCTGTGTTGCACTTGTTACCCGGTATTGTAAAGTGGTCCACAGACACCTAGAGAAAAGACACACAAACACAACAGCACAGACACAAATGTTATGCTTCTCACACACAAGAGAGAGAGAGGAGAGAGAGAGAGAGAGAGAGAGAGAGAGAGAGAGAGAGAGAGAGAGAGAGAGACAGAGAGAGAGTAGAAAGAGAGAGACAGAGAGAGAGGGGAAGACAGAAGTAGACAGAGAGAAAATAGACAGGAAGGACAGACCCAGACAGACAGAGACAGACAGAGACAGACAGACAGACAAACAGAGGACAGGACAGAGAGAGACAGAGAGAGGGAGAGAGAGACAGAGACAACGAGAGAGAGAGAGAGAGAGAGAGCCTGGCAGACAGACAGAACGACATATAGAGATACAGGCAGAGAGACAGATGGACAGACAGACAGAGGAGGTATGAGATAGTCAAGGATAGAGCGAGACGAGAGAGCCGTGAAGAGAGACAAAGCTAAATAGAGACATTATTTTACAGAACAAAGACAGAGATAGAAGATGAGAGAAAGAGAGAGAAGAGAGAGACAGAGAGAGAGAGAGAGTAAAGAGACAGAGATACGGAGAGGAACAAAACTCATGCGGTCGTCCAAACACACAGATGAGCAAGGGAGAAGAGCTGACGATGGTAAAGGAAAGAGATAGTGACAGACAGACAGACAGACAGACAAACAGTACAAACGGTTGAGCGACAGACAGTGACAGAAAAAGAGACCGACCGACTCAGAAAGACGACAGACTGATATACAGACAGGCAGAAAGAGAAAGAGAGCTAGAGAGATTCAAAGAGTGCATTGTGTATCTGGACAGTGATCTCAGTTGACCCAACCCTACATATGGACGATAAGATAGCCCACCACGCATGCAACCCTACATATGGACGATAAGACAGCCCACCACGTATGCAACCCTACATATGGACGATAAGACAGCCCACCACGTATGCAACCCTACATATGGACGATAAGACAGCCCACCACGTATGCAACCCTACATATGGACGATAAGATAGCCCACCACGCATGCAACCCTACATATGGACGATAAGACAGCCCACCACGTATGCAACCCTACATATGGACGATAAGACAGCCCACCACGTATGCAACCCTACATATGGACGATAAGACAGCCCACCACGCATGCAACCCTACATATGGACGATAAGACAGCCCACCACGTATGCAACCCTACATATAGACGATAAGACAGCCCACCACGTATGCAACCCTACATATGGACGATAAGACAGCCCACCACGTATGCAACCCTACATATGGACGATAAGATAGCCCACCACGTATGCAACCCTACAAATGGACGATAAGACAGCCCACCACGTATGCAACCCTACATATAGACGATAAGACAGCCCACCACGTATGCAACCCTACAAATAGACGATACGACAGCCCACCACGTATGCAACCCTACATATAGACGATAAGAGAGCCCACCACGTATGCAACCCTACATATAGACGATAAGACAGCCCACCACGTATGCAACCCTATATATAGACGATAAGACAGCCCACCACGTATGCAACCCTACATATAGACGATAAGACAGCCCACCACGTATGCAACCCTACATATAGACGATAAGACAGCCCACCACGTATGCAACCCTACATATAGACGATAAGACAGCCCACCACGTATGCAACCCTACATGTATAGACGATAAGACAGCCCACCACGTATGCAACCCTACATCATAGACGATAAGACAGCCCACCACGTATGCAACCCTACAAATAGACGATAAGACAGCCCACCACGTATGCAA
>JAGGCT020000244.1:0-7500 GCA_017654935.2 Phymorhynchus buccinoides | reverse complement strand
ATGAGGGAAGTAACAAGCTTTGCTGTGGCTTCATCTGAGAGGTATTTACGAATATAGCCAATGCGACGAATTTGATAGTAGCAGCACTGACAGGTCTGAGTCAGGAAACTCTGCATGGAAAGAGTATTGTCCAAAGTGACACCTAAGTTTTTGACAGAGTCTGAGAGGAGAATGATATTGTTACCCAGTTGGATTGACTCTATGGAAACAGAGGCTAGTTTGTTTTTTGTCCCTACAAGCATTGCTTCGGTTTTTTCACCATTTAATTGAAGTTTATTTTTAACCATCCAATTTTGAATATCAATATAGCAGTTGTTATTTTCTGTGATAATGGAATCTAGATCTTCAGGAGTTGTACTGTTTTGGAGTTGTGAGTCATCTGCATAGAAGTGATGTTTCATGTTGTGCTGGTCGATGATGTTGGCAAGAGGTGACGTATACAAAGTAAACAAGACAGGACCTGGGGGACTCCACAAAAAAGCCTAACCTGTTCAGACTGACGACCATTGACCAGAACTGATTGAAAAAACGATCAGAAAGGTAAGAGGAAAACCAAGAAAGAGCAGGGCCCTTAATTCCAAAAGTATGTTCAAGACGAGACAGAAGAATGGAGTGGTCTATGGTATCAAAGGCAGCAGAGAGATCAAGAAGTGTCAAAAGAGAGATTTGACCAGCATCAGAAGCAAGTAGGAGGTCATTGACGATTTGAACAAGGGCTGTTTCAGTACTGTGGTTGGCTCTATAGGCAGATTGATAAGGATGATGAAGATTGTTTGAGGATAGATGATCGTTAAGTTGTTTCGGAACAGTCTTCAGAACACACACACACACGATGCTTGAACAAATAAAACCAGAACAATATTAAACAAGACATGGCAGCATTCAGTGATTTTTTCGGTTTTAATCATTTCAAATCGCAAACTACAGAAATAGTGTAAATACAAGCAATTTCTATATCACAAAATATGGGGGTGGGGGGTCTTGGCATATCACCTTTTTGCTATCAAGCGTCTGATATTATTACATTTATGTTCTGGGTATTTGAGTTTGATGATTTAAGCTTAATCCATTTCAAAAGCAACGTTGTTTTAGGTAGATTGCAGAGGATCACAATTATTTTAAAAAAAGAATAACAATTGGCAAAGCCTTCAAGTCTTACTCGCTGTGTTTTCTGGAGATACATTTAACTGCCAGAGATAGAATAAAATAAAATGCTGATGTAAATGTCAAATCATTTACTTTCAAATAACCCCCATACCAATATTTTGCTGGACTCATCGGCTTGATGTGCTATATAACCCTACACAATTTTAAGCGAATCCGTGCAGTGGTTTATGCAATTTTGTGATAGACTCAAATTCAAGGTCGAAGGTCAAGGTGATCCTGGTCACTGAGGTCACCAACACTTCACATTCCATTTGGTCTTAAGCTAGTCTACCTGCTTGCACACTTTGGGGATTGTGTATGTCAGGATATAAAAGCTCTGGCCGAAACAAATAATTGACGATGTTCAAGGTCAAAGGTCAATGTTAAGGTCAAGAGAGTGAAAGTCACCCTATATACCATATCACCTTAGGCTAATGCACCAACATGCCAAATTTGGGGACTATAACTGCGAAACTGTTAAAGGTCAATGTCATTGGATAATTTTAATATGCATATAATCTTTCTTGAAAGTTTGTATAAACATGTATGTGCATGCACAGTTTCAATAATGTATGCCTTGTAGTTCCTGATAAAAACCACCATTAAAGCTTGGACCACAGAGGGAACACACACACACACACACACACACACACAACACACACACACACACACACACACACAGGACAGACACACACACCACACACAGACACACACACACACACACACACACACACACACACACACACAGAGACACACACACACACACACATACAGACACACAGACATCACACACACACACACATACAGACAGACAGACACACAGACACACAGACACACACACAGACAGACAGACAGACAGACACACACACACACACACACACACACACACACACACACACACACACACACACACACACACACCACCACCACCACCACCACCACCACCACCAACAACAACAACATACAATATTTATACGGACAGAAGGACCTCCTTATCGTCATGGTATGGAGCATGGTCAGTGAGGGCACAATTCTGTGGTTTGACGTCATACACAGGGGGAACAGGAGTTTGAGTGCTGCTCTCAGCACGTTGGACGGGGATCTCTTTAGTATCAAAACGAGGGTGGTTGGGTGTTTGGGTTTCTGTCTCGATCCTGTCTGGTTCATGACTTTTTAGCTTTTTATTTTAAGCTTGGATATCCCCTAACTGTGACTTGATGGATTGATTTTCTTTGGTCAGCTGTATGTTTTTAGTTTCAAGAGTTGCCAAAGCAGCATGTAGATTTTCGATTTCGGAGCTCAGTGAGTTAAATTTGTCATTTTTGCTCATTTTTGCTGCAACTTTTGCATCATCAACCATTGTGGTAATGGTTTCTTTCAGCAAGCTCCAGGAGTTCACTGTCTTCTCTAACTGGACAACTCTTCTTTGGAAATCAGGGAAGGGGCTGGGAGTGGGTCTGGGGTGATACAATGTATGCCGACATTGGTTTCTGGTTATCTTGCTAACAGGGGTGTGCTTTGGGGGCTCAGTCTGTTTGCACTTTTCTTTAGGAGGACTAGGAGTTACAAGGGGAGCTGGGGGAGGGGCCACAGTATCATTGTCTACTGTTCTTTCCAGTTTTTTTGGTTCAGTGTGCTCATACTGTTCTTCACTGTCTTCAGGACTGTTCATGTCAACTGCCCAGTCAATGTCTGGGCATTCAAGAACAGGGGGGGGTGAGAAAGTGCGGTGATGAAAGATACTGGTATTGTTTTCAAAGACGAACACAGTTTGTCCACATCTGTATCACACATGCAGTCTTTCACACTGTTTTTCAGCACTTCACACTCCTTGGTGTCCCAAGAGGGACAACTCCACCCTTGACAAAGCAAGGTTCCACCATCCTTTTTGTTTGTGGCACAAGCCACAAACCTGTAACTCACTTTGTCGGTCTGTTGGTCGGTCGGTCCAAAATTGTCGCACTTCAAATCGAGGCTGACAAAATTGTTGCACTTCAAATGGAGGCTGCACTTCAAAATAATCGAGGCTGCTCTTTAAAATGATGTTTCGTTTTCAATTGTCGCACGCCACAAACGATTGCGAATCCGCGCTTGTTTAAATACAAAATTATTGTCACACACTTGACGTCTTGATGATAGATGCGGAGCACTGATCTAGCCAGGCAGGATGAAGACGATGCGTTTCTGAGGAGTGATGGAGTCAGCACTGCATGGTCAACGTCATAGCAAAGATATTTCTAAAAGGGTAAGATGGATTACTTAAGAGCTCGGCGAACCGGGCTGATAGTAGCATCAACCAATAATTTGTGGAAAGTGAAAAAAAAAATTAAAAAAAATTGTGCCAAATGGTTGCTTGTGATGTGTAGTTGTGGATACAAGTTTAATTTTGATTTTAGAGTCATTCTTGCATTTTTTATGACCTTTTGAAAAAAATCAATAAGGACGTTCTTTTACTGTTTTTTCAAAAAACACGTCAACCCGCGGGCAGACAACAACAAATGCAAAATGATCCATGCAAATTTGGAGCAATGTGTGACTTAACCTATTCTTTGAACTAATTAACTTTTTATTTCAATCAGCTATGTTACTTAAAAAATAAAACAAATTTACTTCAAAATGTTCATTAAAATACTGTCAAGGGAGATAATAAGGGGAAAAAACATTTGTCTTCACCACTTGAAGACTGCCTTTTGAGAGTTATTAGTTAATAAATAGCCTTTCCAACTGCATAGATCTATTTGTCCTGTACACACATACAGTGATACACACACACAGTGACATACAGTGATACACAGTACACACACACACAGAACAAATAAAAAGCCATTGACATTGCAAGCAAACAAACAAACAAAAAGCCCACTTGAACAACATAATAAGTAGATGTGTGTTTCACGAACATCTCTTAAACTCTTTACTTGTGTATCCCTAAACTCAAAACTGTACAGGGCCTCATAAAATCAAAAACAACACAGAGCAGGACTGTGTGACAGGCCCAGGGCCACTCCCGCCAGTTATGTTAATATTTTTTTGCGCCATGATTCCCTTGATGATTTTACCAGTATAGCGCAATAAAAACGTTCAAGAGCCATGAACAATGTTTTGTAAATGGTACAGTCAATATAAATCTAAAGAAAACTAATACAAATCGATAAAAAACCTGTCTGGCTCATGATTTTGTCCAGAAGTTTCAGTAAACACGTTTACCGGAAGTGCGCGAAAGACGTCTTTTAAGCGCAAAATTATGGGGTCAGATAGGTCAATTTGTTTTGTCTATTTACCAAAATGAACAATTTTCTACATGACCTGCTCAATTTGTTTGAATGTTTTAAGGTTAAAATCATTAAATTCAACCTAAACTGTACTAAAAACAGTATCTTGACTGGGAGACTTTAATCCATCAAAATATCTGAAAAAAACAAAACTGACAAACTAAGCATTCAAGAAAAAATGGCACCTGCATATCAGGCCTCACTAATTTTAGGATTCTCCGACAATTTGATGTGTCCTCGATTTTCATTGGTCACTTTTTTACCACCCGGGTCGTCAATAAGCTCTCAATGTTTGCAGGAAAATGATAGGTGGAGCGCCCAATTTCTCTGACGAAACTAAGGATAACTCTTTTCTATTCCAAGGGACATAACTCTTGTGGTTGGTCCTCGCTACTGATAGAGTTATCGTTGGTGGGGACAGTACATAAACTTTGCTCAAAGTGGCGGCTATTCAAAGACTCAGATTGGAATTTGAACGGATAATTTAACTGGCCTATCGATGCGCAAAATGTGTACTGTTTCAAAGGAACATAACCGGTGTTTCTGTCCTCAGACTACTCATATAGGGAAAAGAGACCGGTTGCTTATCTTCCCCTATACAGTCTTTAGTCATAGTTATCATACTGGAACACAATGTCTTCGTGATTGAAACAGGAGTAGCGGAAACAAAGACAGTTTCGCCATACAAACAGTTCATCCTTGCTGCATGAAAAACTGTCCTGGATATAGTCATTAGTTGGAATCAGTTTCTTTGTGATAGTAATAGATCTAGTTGAATCACAGTTAAAACATAACATACACCCACATGGCTGTGCATCACAGTGCCGGTCCGTGAAATATCCACAAAGCTTTCACATCGTATTGAAACACTGGTAATGTCACATTATTCACAATAGTGGAATGTTTCACCAGAACAATATTAGGTATGTAGCTAAAATGAAACGAACAATGCACAGCAAAATATATAATGTAGATCCAGACTAGAACTAGACTAGTCTTAGATATACGCATACACCAACACTGTTGAACTAGATCTAGATCTAGTTCTGGTACGCCAACACTAGCCTAGAACACAAGGCAGAAAATGACAATAACTTTGTCAGTTGATTACCAACGATTACCAACAAATTTTGTAATAAAAATGATATCACTTTGATCAAAAAGCACTAATAATCAATATCAACTAATTGCTGATATTATTTAGCTATCAAGTAGTTATAAATCTTTGAAAATGAGTAATTATTACAACCCGCTCCCTAATAGAGCGTCCTGTCTCTCAAGAGAGAGAGAGAGAGAACTTGAAAACTTAAAAACTTGAAAACTTTAACTTTATTTTTCAAGGATATAGATTTTAGGCAACGCCTATTCTTCCAATCTGTCCTTGGGAGAGAGAGAGAGAGAGAGAGAGAGAGAGAGAGAGAGAGAGAGAGAGAGAGAGAGAGAGAGAGAGAGAGAGAGAGAGAGAGAGAGAGAGATTGCTTTGAAACATTTGTTTATTGAGGGAAAAGAATAAGCACACAATCAGGGCTTGTTTGCATCTTGCCCTCGAAACAAAAGAAGAAAAGCATAATTAAACTTCAATTATTGAACAAAAATCAGCAAGAAAAAAGCACGCACCACACTTACACACACACACACAAAACACACACTACACATTCATACACCCATCCACCCTCCCCCTACCCACCACCAACCTCGCACACAGCATGCACAGTAATCATATGAACTAATATAAACTGAATTCACAAGACTCTAGTGTAATACATGTTGGTGGGAAGCGAAGAAAAAGAAAATCAATGCTAACAAATGTATTCTCTCCTCGAGCATGGCATCATCAAAACATAAGGAGTTACTTTTCTTCCTGCACCCCCCCCCCCCCCCCCCCCCCTTAAAAGTGTGAACAAAAACAAACAACAAAAACCATCCTGTTTAAAAACGATTGTATGTACACATTAACCATGTCATGAACTCAACCATTTTTTTAATTGTTCAGAAGCTACGTAAGAGATGTGATGTTTGTCTTTGTTTGATTGATAAGGTACTTACCGGTGTTTTTCTTGAAACATTGACGACTTTGAATGAACATTTAAAGAAGCTAAAATCTTGGAAGAGGTACTTTGATTTTAAGAACATTGCGGATGAGGTTTAAATCAAATTTATGTTTTAAAGCAGGAGGAGCGCGATCAGACATTATTTTAAACATGAAAATGGCTTTGTTATATTCAAGTTTCCATTGTAGAGGCAGTATTCCTAGGTGCTGATAGTCCGTATGAGTAATGGACGATGATTTCAGAAGGATCAACTTAAGACCACGCCTGTACAAACTAAATAAAGGTTTTAGATTCTTTCCACTAGCTGAATCCCATAGTGTAGAGGAATAGTTAATAATTATGTGATTGGATATAAACATTGAAAAACAATTTACGACTGTCACGATATCAAGAAAATGTTTAATTCTGGAAAGCTGATAAACTTTTTTAGATATTTGCTTGCAAAGCATGTAGATATTTGGTAGGACCACGAGAGATTGTTATCAACAATAACTCCGAGTATCTTGTGATGGTCAACTTCTTCCATGATTTCACCATTGGACATAGAGCGAATGAGAACCAAGGCAGAGATTTTGACGTTTTTGTCTAGTAATGATTAGTAAGTATTTATATTTTTGTGGACGTAGTTTCATATGGTTGAATGTTCTAGAACCATTTCATTAGAGACGGAGGTAGAGAGAGAGAGAGCTAAACACAGTGGGGCATTGTTTGGATGTCTGTTGTGGGACCCTTCTTCTGCGAGCCTCAGGAGTTCCCCCTCAAGCACCACCCGGTTCCTGCCGCCCTTCCCGCCCTGGTCGACTCCACAGCGCTGGGGTCAGCCGCACACCTGGAGCATGCACACAATCAAAGGGGAGGACAAGGGAGGGGGGGCTATGCGTGCGTACCGTGCGTGCGTGCGTGCATGCCACATGTCTGTGGTGTGTGGTGTGTGTGTGTGATGTGGGTCTGTGTGTGTGTGTGTGTGTGAGACAGGAATTGAGTATAAATTAAACACCCTTTGCTATAAAATCTATCCAAAAGCTGCTCAT
>JAGGCT020002448.1:0-53367 GCA_017654935.2 Phymorhynchus buccinoides | reverse complement strand
CCTCATCCTAAACCTCATCCTCTGTGGGGCTCATACAGGATGGTGTCGGCCAGCACCTTCCACACACGGTGGTTTGCCGGGGTGCCGGGGCGGATGTAAAAGACGTTCCTCTGCTTCACCATTCGCAGCAGCATCTCCAGAGAGTCCATCTGCTGCAGCCGCTCGCGAGGCACGTGCTCCAGGAAGACGACGATGACGCGGTCTGGCATGCTGGCGCTGATGCTGCGCTGAGCTTGGGCCGTGGCGAAGCCGCAGGCCCAGTCCTCTCGGCAGAAGGCCTGGGTCACCAGGAGTACTACCTGAACAGTGAGAAACAGGGGTCACCAGTAGTACTACCTGAACAGTGAGAAACAGGGGTCACCAGTAGTACTACCTGAACAGTGAGAAACAGGGGTCACCAGTAGTACTACCTGAACAGTGAGAAACAGGGGTCACCAGTAGTACTACCTGAACAGTGACCAGAAACAGGGGTCACCAGTAGTACTACCTGAACAGTGAGAAACAGGGGTCACCAGTAGTACTACCTGAACAGTGAGAAACAGGGGTCACCAGTAGTACTACCTGAACAGTGAGAAACAGGGGTCACCAGTAGTACTACCTGAACAGTGAGAAACAGGGGTCACCAGTAGTACTACCTGAACAGTGAGAAACAGGGGTCACCAGTAGTACTACCTGAACAGTGAGAAACAGGGGTCACCAGTAGTACTACCTGAACAGTGAGAAACAGGGGTCACCAGTAGTACTACCTGAACAGTGAGAAACAGGGGTCACCAGTAGTACTACCTGAACAGTGAGAAACAGGGGTCACCAGTAGTACTACCTGAACAGTGAGAAACAGGGGTCACCAGTAGTACTACCTGAACAGTGAGAAACAGGGGTCACCAGTAGTACTACCTGAACAGTGAGAAACAGGGGTCACCAGTAGTACTACCTGAACAGTGAGAAACAGGGGTCACCAGTAGTACTACCTGAACAGTGAGAAACAGGGGTCACCAGTAGTACTACCTGAACAGTGAGAAACAGGGGTCACCAGTAGTACTACCTGAACAGTGAGAAACAGGGGTCACCAGTAGTACTACCTGAACAGTGAGAAACAGGGGTCACCAGTAGTACTACCTGAACAGTGAGAAACAGGGGTCACCAGTAGTACTACCTGAACAGTGAGAAACAGGGGTCACCAGTAGTACTACCTGAACAGTGAGAAACAGGGGTCACCAGTAGTACTACCTGAACAGTGAGAAACAGGGGTCACCAGTAGTACTACCTGAACAGTGAGAAACAGGGGTCACCAGTAGTAGAACAGTGAGAAACAGGGGTCACCAGTAGTAACAACAGTGAGAAACAGGGGTCACCAGTAGTAACCTGAACAGTGAGAAACAGGGGTCACCAGTAGTACTACCTGAACAGTGAGAAACAGGGGTCACCAGTAGTACTACTGAACAGTGAGAAACAGGGGTCACCAGTAGTAACCTGAACAGTGAGAAACAGGGGTCACCAGTAGTACTACCTGAACAGTGAGAAACAGGGGTCACCAGTAGTACTACCTGAACAGTGAGAAACAGGGGTCACCAGTAGTATTACCTGAACAGTGAGAAACAGGGGTCACCAGTAGTACTACCTGAACAGTGAGAAACAGGGGTCACCAGTAGTACTACCTGAACAGTGAGAAACAGGGGTCACCAGTAGTACTACCTGAACAGTGAGAAACAGGGGTCACCAGTAGTACTACCTGAACAGTGAGAAACAGGGGTCACCAGTAGTACTACCTGAACAGTGAGAAACAGGGGTCACCAGTAGTACTACCTGAACAGTGAGAAACAGGGGTCACCAGTAGTACTACCTGAACAGTGAGAAACAGGGGTCACCAGTAGTACTACCTGAACAGTGAGAAACAGGGGTCACCAGTAGTACTACCTGAACAGTGAGAAACAGGGGTCACCAGTAGTACTACCTGAACAGTGAGAAACAGGGGTCACCAGTAGTACTACCTGAACAGTAAAAACAGGGGTCACCAGTAGTACTACCTGAACAGTGAGAAACAGGGGTCACCAGTAGTACTACCTGAACAGTGAGAAACAGGGGTCACCAGTAGTACTACCTGAACAGTGAGAAACAGGGGTCACCAGTAGTACTACCTGAACAGTGAGAAACAGGGGTCACCAGTAGTACTACCTGAACAGTGAGAAACAGGGGTCACCAGTAGTACTACCTGAACAGTGAGAAACAGGGGTCACCAGTAGTACTACCTGAACAGTGAGAAACAGGGGTCACCAGTAGTACTACCTGAACAGTGAGAAACAGGGGTCAAGTAGTACACCTGAACAGTGTCACCAGTAGTACTACCTGAACAGTGAGAAACAGGGGTCACCAGTAGTACTACCTGAACAGTGAGAAACAGGGGTCACCAGTAGTACTACCTGAACAGTGAGAAACAGGGGTCACCAGTAGTACTACCTGAACAGTGAGAAACAGGGGTCACCAGTAGTACTACCTGAACAGTGAGAAACAGGGGTCACCAGTAGTACTACCTGAACAGTGAGTACCAGTACCTGAACAGTGAGAAACAGGGGTCACCAGTAGTACTACCTGAACAGTGAGAAACAGGGGTCACCAGTAGTACTACCTGAACAGTGAGAAACAGGGGTCACCAGTAGTACTACCTGAACAGTGAGAAACAGGGGTCACCAGTAGTACTACCTGAACAGTGAGAAACAGGGGTCACCAGTAGTACTACCTGAACAGTGAGAAACAGGGGTCACCAGTAGTACTACCTGAACAGTGAGAAACAGGGGTCACCAGTAGTACTACCTGAACAGTGAGAAACAGGGGTCACCAGTAGTACTACCTGAACAGTGAGAAACAGGGGTCACCAGTAGTACTACCTGAACAGTGAGAAACAGGGGTCACCAGTAGTACTACCTGAACAGTGAGAAACAGGGGTCACCAGTAGTACTACCTGAACAGTGAGAAACAGGGGTCACCAGTAGTACTACCTGAACAGTGAGAAACAGGGGTCACCAGTAGTACTACCTGAACAGTGAGAAACAGGGGTCACCAGTAGTACTGAACAGTGAGAAACAGGGGTCACCAGTAGTACTACCTGAACAGTGAGAAACAGGGGTCACCAGTAGTATTACCTGAACAGTGAGAAACAGGGGTCACCAGTAGTACTACCTGAACAGTGAGAAACAGGGGTCACCAGTAGTACTACCTGAACAGTGAGAAACAGGGGTCACCAGTAGTACTACCTGAACAGTGAGAAACAGGGTTCACCAGTAGTACTACATGAACAGTGAGAAACAGGTGTCACCAGTAGTACTACCTGAACAGTGAGAAACAGGGGTCACCAGTAGTGCTACCTGAACAGTGAGAAACAGGGAGATACATCGCTTTGTAAACAAATTAAAAATAGTCTAATGCAATTGTCTTTGAGTTAACACCGTAGCTTTCTACATAGGCGAAGGCCTGGGTGACCAGCATTAAGTGTACCACATGAACGCAGAGAAACAGGGAGAGATCGCTTTGTAGACCAAGTTCAGAGGGTACAAAATAATATTTCTTTCAATGATATTTGAACTCTCTGCATAAGGCCAGAGTGAACAGCAGTTCTACAGAGAAACAGGAAGATATTGCGTTGTAGACCAAATGCAGAGTGATTCAATTAACATTTCTTCGATAGATATTGTAACTCTCTACATATGACCAGAGTGAACAGCAGTTCCGCCTGAGCACAGAGAAACAAGGATATATCGCTTTGTAGACGTCTAGACAAAATTTAGAGTAATCTTATCAACTTTCTTTGAGTTGATACTGTAGCTTTCTACACTCAGAAGGCCTGGATGACCAACAGAGCCACCTGAGCACAGAAAAACAATGATAGATAGATTTGTGCACGCGTTTAGCCTAATCAAAGGAACTGTCCTTTCGATGAAACAAACGCTTGTTAAAATCGATTCATAACTTTGACTAGAATTTCAGATAAATAAAACAAGAAAGTGTAAAAAAAATGAAGATGAGTTAAATAGTTGACTTCGATATATGACAATTAACTCCGAAATTTGATTAAAAGGTTCAAGTCTTTAGGACATAATCATTCATAAAAACGTTACGATCCGTTCTTGGCTTTTGTAGACACGTTGTACACAAACAGTCAAAACAATAGAACCAACAATGTCTAAAATAGAATCTCCTTGGCAGAAACAAACAAACAGACAGACAGACAAAAAAGGGACAAGCGAATTTAGACTACACAATGGGGCGAAGGAACAAAATCTGACCTTCCAGGAGTTGTCAATATGCTGCACAATATTCTCCGCCTCGTATCCACAGACATCATCTCGGTTTCGCAACAGCAGACGCACACCATAACGGTCTTCCAGAATTTGTTTCCACTTCACACAGGCCAGAGTGACGTCATCATCGACGTTGGCGTACACGAGGAAGGCGTCCTTAGGAAAGTGGAGTCGTTTGGGGATGTGGAGATTCCGGATGGCTCGCCAGGCGTAGTAGAGCTGAGGCCAGGAGTGAACCATGAAGAGAGTGATGATGAGGCCCAGAATCTGTCGAGACAATTGAAAATGATGAGGAGAAAAGAAAAAGTCTATTCGTCATTTATGAACACTGTTAGTACCCAACTTCATCGTTATCATATCATCATTATTCACATCATTTTCGTCACCATCATCACCTTCGTCAGAGTCATCATTTAATGGGCATCTACTTTTGGAAAATCGGGGCTCATATTCACTGTGTGTACTTCATATCATTAAAGCGTAGTAGACCTATCTAATCAATAAAAACAATAATAAAAAATATACAAAATACTCACGTCGTCCCTTGAGACTGGATACTGAGAAAGGGGAAGAGGAGGAGGAAGCGGAGCGAGAGCAAGAAGACGGAGTGGTGGTAGAAGAAAAGAGGTGTGAAAAAAGAACCAGTCAGTCAACTATCCCCACCACCCACCTGCACGAAAAAGGCGGACAGGGCAACGCTCAGCATACGTTCTCCGACACATCTGCGCCAATGTGTCAACCACTGATCCATCACCTGGGCTGTGCTGGTGGGTTCGCCCTGCTCCGAGGTGCACGTGTAGTTGGCGGGGAGTCCTGTGCCGTCCAGGGCCACTGCCGTGCCGAACAACCACGGGACCAGGTCCATGTTGTAACAGGAGCACGCCAGAGGGTTTCCTTGCAGGTTCAAGCTGTATTCACATTATCAAGACAGAAAGGATCGCTAAGATGGGTTCATATGCCCCAGGCAAAAAAGCCTTGAGCACAAAATGAACAGCTTTGTTTCTTCGCTTTCTCATTCCAAAGACGCGCCAGAGAATACCTCGTTTTTTTACAAAAAATCAGAAAGTGTATGCTACCTGTGCCTTATCTTCAAAAGATTAGAAAATGGGTGAGAGATGGAGGTGATGGGTGATGGAGGTGACGGGTGGGTGTGGGAGCGATGCGTGTAAAAAAGAGACATACAAGCCGACAGATAGACTGTGTGTCTACTTCATGCGTTTATACACAAAACATAGTCTATTACCTAGGACAGAAGATGACCTACCGAAATTCATGTCGCTCAGCCAGTGTGTCCATGGCTCGTCTCTCTGATGGCTTGAGGCTGGTCAGCATGTTGTAACTCAGGTCCAGCCTCCTCAGCTTCTGGTGGTGTTCCAGGCCGATGGACACGCTCTGTAAACGGTTACCTCTCAAATCCAGAGCAGTCAGATCGGCCTGAGCCTGCAGCATGTCCGAGCCGATGTGGACCAAGTTGTTGAGGGACAGATCCAGCACCTGGAGCTTTTTCAGATTCTGGAACACCCGTTTGGCGCGACTGGTCACGAACTCCTGATGCAGGACGATGCTGGACAGCCTCAGTGTTGTCAGACTGGGCATCCAATCGAAGGTCGTGTCAGAAAAGCTGTTGCAAATATTACCTTCCAGACTGAAGGTTTCGAGGTTTTCAAGGCCGAAGAAGGTTGCTATGCATGGAGTCATTCCTAGGTAAGACATGTCCAGTGTTTTGAGGTGCTTAGCCGATGAAAACGAGATGTTGACATGTGACAGACTGATATGTGGGAAGACTGAAGAAAGATTTACAAACGCTAGTTTTGGGGGAATTGGGACTGTGAAGTTCTCGGTAGTACCAGGATTATTATTGTTGTCTTCCTGGACCAAATTTTCTTTACATTGATAATTCTGGTTTACCAAACATTTGGCTGTAGAGAAGGAAAAAGTGTTCTGATCCTGTAATTGAAGTGTGCGCAGTCTTGGACAAGTGATGAGCAGATGTAGTAAGGCTGACATATCACCCACCAGGCAGTTGTTAGACATGTCAAAGTTTTCAATGCAACGCGAAAATGTGGAGTTGTAGGATGTCAGAGCATTTCCAGTCAAACGTTGAACTTTGTTGTTCACCATCTTAAATGTTGTGACACAGATGTTACGGAGGTACCTTGCCACACGGTAACTAACAACATAATTAAGAGATAGGCTTTTCCCAACACGGATAAAAGAAATTTCAGACATATTCTGATACTGAAGACCATAGAAAGACTCTATAATCTTGTGCGGCAACGTATTTCCAGACTCAAACTTCAGTCGTCTTAAAGCAGGAAGATCACAGAAAGCACACAGCTCAATCTTAAGCAAATTACAGCCGTTAAATAAAAGCTCAGACAGAGTTGAGTTCTTAAAGCCTTCCAAAGAATTGTTCGAAATAATATTTGCGCGACAATTGTGAGTCAGGTCCAAAGTTTCAATAGAACGAAGAGCCGAGAAATCAGGTCCAAAGTACATGTCAGAAAAGCTATCAATGGTCAGTCGGCGCAGAGAAACAAGATCAGAATAAACCCCATCTGGATAATCACCTACGTTGAATTCAGAATTGTGATCAATGTGCAGATCTTCTAATTTACCCAAAGGTTGAAAAACACCAGGAGGCAATGCAGAAGGAGTGTATAAGTCATTGTTTGACAGGTCCAAGAAAGTCAGGCTGCTCAGTCCACAGAAGGCCCCAGCTGCTAAGCGGCTCAAACGGTTGTAGGCCAGGCTGAGCCAGGTGAGATGGTGGAGGTGGACGAAGGTGTTGTTGTCCAGCACCTGTAGCTGGTTGTGGGCCAGGTCCAGCTGGGTCACCTGGGTCAGACCTTCCAAGGACTGGGGGCCGAGCTCCTGGATCTGGTTGTTGTCCAGCGTCAGGGACCGCAGTGAGAACAGGTTACGGAAGGTGCCGTCCTGCAGAGCTGTCAGTCTGTTGTGGCTTAGATCCACACTCTGCAGACTCCACGGTCCACGGAAAGCGTTCTGGTCCATCTCCATCAATTGATTGTGGGCCAGGTTGACTCGGATTAAATGTGTCAAATGAGATAGAGAGTTCTTGGGTAATTTGGTTATTCGGTTAAAAGCGACGTTCAGTTCTGTAACATTTTCACCAGTGACATTGGGGAGAAAGGTCAGGTTTCTGTCACTACAGTTGACACTGGTTCCACCTCCCTGCTCCTTTTCAACTGCACAACTTGTTCCCGCCAACACACACATCACACATGGTACTGTCACAATCAGCAACACACACAAGATCGGCTGGCGTTTCCACATGACTTGCTTCGTCATTTTCATTTTAGAAGTAACACTGTCTCTGATTGGCATGTAAAATTAATAGTACAAATCCCTAAAATAAGACAGCGTTACCTACCAAACAAAACGTAACTATAGCAGCACCATACTATAACCGACATGTTTAATTACAAGGCTTCACAGTTCTAGTTTCAATTATATTAAGTATACGAATAAATGTTGACGTCCACAAGGTAGGCCTACACATATTGATCGCGAACTCCATCATGGTTTCAACGTGTTTATCTTACGTGTCGAATAGGTCCCTAATGTATCCTCTGCAAAACTGTTATTGTATTATAGACTAATCGAGTAATCCTTACAAGCATAATACGCTAGTAAGCCAGCTAATCCTGAGCCATAAGTCTGCCACGGAACATCCAAACACAGTGTGTCACGAATCAGTCGTCTTGAACAAGTGAAGTGGGGTAGGCCTTCGTGTAGGCTTTCGTATGGTGGCACACAGAAGCAAGGTACAGTGGTGACATTTGATAGCAGGTAAAGGGAGTAAGGGTGGGAGGGGGTACAAAATGGAAACAGTAGGAAATCCCCGTCTTCCTGGTTTTCCACTAAATAATTATAGAGGTTACAAAGAGTGGTGAGTACATCCATGTTTCAAACTATAGCCTATTTATTGGACAATAATGGGCCGAAGTAACGCTCCTGTTGGGAGCATATCGCATAGCGCGCGCGCGCGCGCGCGCGCGTGTGTGTGTGTGTGTGTGTGTGTGTGTGAGAGAGAGAGAGAGAGAGATTTTCAGATTTTTAAATTTTTGTATCATTTCTCTATTCTCTATTGAATGTCATCGTTTTTTGTTATACCTTTTTTTTCAATGTCAGTACAGCTTTTATAGTTAATCTGACAATAAATTGGTTCCAGTCCAATGTGTGTGTGTGCGTGCGTGTGTGCGTATACATGTGCGTGCGTGCGGGGGGGGGGGGGGGGGGGGTATGGTTGCACGCATGTATGCACGCACTAGTATTAAACATTAGGCATGTGGGTTTACAAGTTTAATAAATCCATATTTCAATCCTAATCCATATAATCTTTGTATCATAATATCACCTGCTTCGATACCTTTATGTTCAGCTCTGTATGTCTAATACTATGCCTTGCCACGTTTGTGTTCTATGTTCGTATGCATCAAAGACAGACTGAAAGACTAGGCGTTGCCTAAAATCTTTATGTTTGGAAAATAGTTTCAGGTTCTCTCTCTCTCTCTCTCTCTCTCTCTCTCTCTCTCTCTCTCTCTCTCTCTCTCTCTCTCCATTGTTGATTTTTTCCCTTGTAATAACTCTCGAATGTTTGTTTGTTTGTTGAAGTGCCCTGAATAAACGACTCCAGTGATCATCCCAACAACTGAAGCACTTGAACACTATAAGTATGGTACAAATGCATCAGCTAGGGATAAGAACATTACGTGTGTGACCGTTTGTGATTACCCCGCCACGTGAGCAGCCACACTCCGTCTTCGGGGGAGCAACTATATAGTACAAATACATCAGCTAGGGATAAGAACATTACGTGTGTGATCGTTTTTAATTACTTCACCACGTGGGCAGCCACACTCCGTCTTCAGCGGAGCAACTCTCGAATAAAGATGTTTAAACCAATCATACATCAGGCCACATTTGTGTAAAGGGTGATGTTTTTAGTGAAAATGACAACACACACTCACACACACATATCATGGGTTGGTGTTGATCTTTATATTACGCGGTGACATTCCTGAGATGACTATAGCAGTTGAAAGGGCTGTAAGCAAGTTATAGTCTCTCTCTCTCTCTCTCTCTCTCTCTCTCTCTCTCTCTCTCTCTCTCTCTCTCTCTCTCTCTCCTTTTTTGTAGCAAAATAGAAAACGAATTTCATTTTTTGTTTGAATGCCAAAAGTACTGAATTAATGAAAAATGGTGTTTTACGTCCTCTCGGTCTGGAACAGACACATAAGGGACATTTGTAGATACAAAGATGGTGGGAACAATACTGGAGGCACGCCTCGGTTAAACCTCATCGGCTATGGTACCGCCACAAAGTATATATATATGCCCAAAATACTCAAGTTTACGTGAAAATATATATACGAGGATACTATTCATATTTAGATAAGGAATGTTTGGTTCATATGTTGCAGTCTGAAAACGTCTTGATCCTAAGAAATTTGGCCATGTATATTTTGTATGCACTCAAAACTAGATATGAACTTTTAAACAATAATTAAATGTATATTTTGTCATGGATTTTACTTACAAAATTAGTCGGTTTTTAAAGTGTGTTGCTGTCTTTTTGAAGTTATTTGTTCCTGAATTCAAATTTTCTCCCTTGCAAGTGGCTGCGTTGTGTCTTTAGAAGCAAATTACTTCCCTTTTTGTTTCATGAACGTGTAGCCATTGCATACAGGCCGGTGGCCTTACAATCAACATTTTCAGAGTTTCAGAGTATCTCTCTCTCAAGACTATAATATCGACGAATCATAAAGCTGCATTGTAGGGACTCACACAGAATACATTGCACCACCACCAGTGTGTAATCTAACATAGGGGAAGACGGGGTAAGAAGCCCATGGGCGGGTAAGACGCCCACGCCAATTATTTCATGAAATAAAGCAACTTTCAGTCAAATTTGCCCATGAGACGAACGCTAAACATTAACACTCGTCTCATGGGCAAAATGTGACTGAAATTTTAATTATTTCATGAGATAATTGGCACGGGCTTCTTACCCACCCATGGGCTTTTTACCCCGTCTTACCCTAATAGCAGCTCTCCGGGTGAGCCGTGGCTGGGTGGGTCAATCAAAATGTTCACTTCCATTGAGCCTGAAGCATCTGGATTGCTGGGGTTCCAACCTCAGTTGGTTTAGCCACCCGGCTAACTCGACACTCCTTTTTTTCCAACTCCAGATTCTTCTCTTTCTAATTTATATTAACTCTTCTGTTTTATTCATGCAGCAAAACATACAAATTTGCTACAGATTGTGAGAAGAATAAACTGTGTAAGCAAAACAACAACAACAAACAAACAATGTAAACCACAATTGAACACAGATAATCACGTTTTTGTTGTTTTGTGTGTGTGCAGTGGTTTGGGGTATACATTCTTTGGAAATCGGCTACCTAGCAAAACAAAAACAGACTGACAACTCATTGTATTGTTACGTATTAGCAAATTGTGAGATTTTGAGTAAAACACAAATACTGCGCACACGCACACACACACACACACACACACACACACACACACACACACACACACACACACACACGCACACAAACGCACGCGCACGCGCGCACACGCACGTGCACGCACACACACACGCACACGCGCACACACACACGCACACACACGCACACACACACACACACACACACACACACACACATATTGGTATTTCTAATTTCGGGCTGCTTCCACAATAAGCCCCACTTGAACAGCGCGCCGCCCCGCTAGTGAAGCACTACCCGTGCTATAATTAGTTAATACGTGTTACCCATCCCGCGGTACTAGTAGTACGCGCACACACCAAATATTCTTCTCTTTAACAGTGCTTCTAATCCGGATAAAATGCCTATATTTATGTTAATATGGAACACAATTAAATATTTAGTAGCTTATTTCACGTCAAAATTAACATGGCACATTAAAACTGAATATTTATTAACAAACGTTGAATTTTCTTAAAATCATCTCTTAACAAATATGGGGACAAGATTCGACTACATTAATAATTCTTTGTAAATCTGCAATGAGGCCGACATTAACATATGCACAAGAAATATATTAGTGCTCCAAAATATTTGTTAAGAAACCCACACCTACAAAGCATTGAATGCAAAGCATTGATACTAGCACTATGTCTTCCAGTGCATGCATCGTCTTCACGTACAAATCTTGAGGCTCAAATGCTTCCATTAGAAAACTACAGACATTTAGCATGTTGTACTTTTTTTTCTCTAAAAATATAGTTATGAAAACACATCAGTTCTGAAATAAAAATGAAGTCAGATATTGATTTCCCTATAAAATAAGAAAAGCAAATTCAATAACTTCCCAAGTCACACTGGCAACATACACATCGAAACCTATAACCGACTGTGATTTCCATTGATAAAGATTCAGTCAAACCCTCATTTGTTTCCAATACCACCATGGAAAGTTCACAAAGCTCAATTCGATATTGACCACACAAACATGAAAACATATAAATACATCAATATGTTAGCAAGTCATACCAAAAGTCATATTGAATAGAACTACTCCAACTATTTGAAAATATACACAGATGATGAGCATTATTAATCCCAGACTTAGAAATAGAGAACCCACTTTACATTGGATTAAACAAATCAATATTTACAGCAGAACAAATTGCAATACTCATGGCTTTACATTGTCTTATTAACTTTCCAAAAAATATGATTCAAGTTCTTTTCTGTGTATATTCAAAACATGGAGTTTAATATGGTTTTGATTCTGAATACCTTGATTTGTCCCCTATCCCTGCACGCACAGTGCATCTTTGTTAAATCGCATATTTGGAAAACATTCCAATGCAGAATCAAACATCTTGATGATCAGGAACATTTACATATTAAAGTATATTTTTTTAGTTTACACAGAAGATTACTTTCATTAATGTATAGATGGAAACTAGATGCTTTTAAGACAAAATCTGTGAAAAATGTAGTTTGTGTTTGTGCTGGTTTTTCTTGTTGTTGTTGTTGCTTTTATATTTGTGGGGTTTTGTTGTTACTTCATATAGTGTTGGCTTATCTGAAGAACTCCATCCGTTCATACGTCTGTATGCACGTATATACGCACGTTTACGCAATCACATGCATACACAGAAATACCAATACCATCCTCATCCTAAGCTTCATTCTCAGCCTCATCCTAATTTCCATCCTCATCCTAATCCTCATCCTCTGTGGGGCTCATACAGGATGGTGTCGGCCAGCACCTTCCACACCCGGTGGTTTGCCGGGGTGCCGGGGCGGATGTAGAAGACGTTCCTCCGCTTCACCATTCGCAGCAGCATTTCCAGAGAGTCCATCTGCTGCAGCCGCTCGCGAGGCACGTGCTCCAGGAAGACGACGATGACGCGGTCTGGCATGCTGGCGCTGATGCTGCGCTGAGCTTGGGCCGTGGCGAAGCCGCAGGCCCAGTCCTCTCTGCAGAAGGCCTGGGTCACCAGGAGTACTACCTGAACAGTGAGAAACAGGGGTCACCAGTAGTACTACCTGAACAGTGAGAAACAGGGGTCACCAGTAGTACCAGTAGTACTACCTGAACAGTACCTGAACAGTGAGAAACAGGGGTCACCAGTAGTACTACCTGAACAGTGAGAAACAGGGGTCACCAGTAGTATTACCTGAACAGTGAGAAACAGGGGTCACCAGTAGTACTACCTGAACAGTGAGAAACAGGGGTCACCAGTAGTACTACCTGAACAGTGAGAAACAGGGGTCACCAGTAGTATTACCTGAACAGTGAGAAACAAGAGAGATCAATTTGTACTAGGGAGGAAATGAACTTGTCCTTGGGTACAAATCTGTACAGTCTGCAGATAACTTTTACAGATCATATAATAAAAAAGCGTAATATAACGAAGATTTTTTTAAATACTGTTAAGTGACGAGTGCGTGTGTTTGTAGGCTTTCTAGGGAACTGTGTTAAATTTTCAAGATTTGTACTCGCATTTAGCCTACTCTAATGAACTTGTCCTTGTGTAATACCCAAACACCCTACAACATTTGTACAGTCTGTTCTTAACTTTTACAGATATTTTAGAGTACTAACATAAAAAAGCGTAATATAACGAAGATTATTATTTTTTAAATACTGTTAACGAATGGGAATAAACAGCGCAAATTAATTGACTGTTCATTGGATGATGTAATCATTCACAAAATGGCCAGCTCTGCTCTTAGACTTTACGGTAACGTTGTTCACAGACAGGCAGACAGCACAACAGAGCCAGCAAAGATCAAAATAGAATCTCCTCTGCAGATAACATCATATAATAAAAAGCCAAGTGTCCGTGCGTGTGGGTGACTAGAGAGGTTGCGGGGGGCCCGAGGAGCCCAAATACGAGGACGACAAAGTCCGAATGACGTCATACTTTCCGTCCTTTATCTCGGTACGCGTACAAAGGCATTCGTTCCGAGGAGAAATGGCCGCCACTTCGCGTTGTGCATACGAGTGAGTATAAACAGTCTTTTATGTGTTTTTGAAATTCTATTTTGATATGTTTTAATGAATAACAGCAAGAATACTGTATTTACAGGTGGCATATGTAGATGTATGTTCGATTTTCTTTATCTGAACCGACAAAAATTGCACTAGAATGTGTTGACTAGAGGATCCAGATCTAGATCTAGGTCAAGAGCTACACTTGAACATTACGCAGCGTTGTATCTTGATTCAACAACCTCATATTGAACCTAATTTGGCCTAATTACGTAAAATGCCACCAGAATTCTGTTTGGTTCTTTAGCAT
Source organism: Phymorhynchus buccinoides (assembly GCA_017654935.2). Classification (NCBI taxonomy): domain Eukaryota; kingdom Metazoa; phylum Mollusca; class Gastropoda; order Neogastropoda; family Raphitomidae; genus Phymorhynchus; species Phymorhynchus buccinoides. The sequence continues at coordinate 39,264 of JAGGCT020002448.1, read as the reverse complement.
TTTATTATGACAGTGACGTTAATTTTTGGCAACACTTAAATTAAAATAAAAATAGCTTGTGTTTGACTAATTTTGTGTGTGCCATATGTATGTGTGTATGTGTGTGTGTTTGTGTGTGTGTGTGTGTGGTTATGTGTGTGTGTGGTTGGGCGCGCGCGCGTGTGTGTGTGTGTCTGTGTGTGTGTTTGTGTATGTGTGTGTGTGTGTGACAGAGATAGTGTTTGTAAGAGAGAGAATATATGTGAGTGTGTGTTTGTGTGTGTGTGTGTGTGTGTGTTGTAAAAAGAACACAGTGACACACTGAGATGTGTGTGTGTGTGTGTGTGTGTGTGTGTGTGTGTGTGTGTGTGAGAGAGAGAGAGAGAGTGTGTGTGTGTGTGTGTGTGTGTGTGTGTGTGTGAGAGAGAGAGAGAGAGAGAGAGAGAGAGAGAGAGAGAGGACAGACAGACAGACTGTGTGTGTGTGTGTGTGTGTGTGTGTGAGCACCCAAGTTTAGTTATTTCCTGTTTGTTTATGTTTGCTAATGCTTTGTGTGCTAATGCTTTGTGCTAATGCTTTGTGTGCATCAAAGTTGAATTGGCCCACCCATTAAGGTAATTGCTTTGTTTACATTAGTATTCATCTTTTATGTACCCTTTTGTCTGTTTTTCATTATTGTTTCAGACCACAAGCTGCAACTCCCGATAATAAAAGGGAGAAGCAAAACAATTTCGACAAATTTTGGTACTGCCAAGAAAAGATCGGTAGCAGTATCAAGAGAAGCAACTCAAAATGTTTTTGCCCATAAATACTTGTGTTAGGTCCCCTGTCGTTGTCGTTTGTCCTAGTCCATGCAACGTCTACAGTACTCGGTACGACAACAAAGCTACAGATGACGTCAAACAGAATTTGACGTCCTCGTATTAAAGCTCCTCGGGGCCCCGCAACCTCTCTATTTATTTTATCTGTGTGCCAAACCGGAAGCGAATCGATTCATAAACGCATGATATACGCCGCTTCACCTTTTCATCATCATATAGTAATAAGCCAACTGTCCGTGTGTGTGTGTGTGTGTGTGTGTGTCTGAAACACAAAACAGGCCTTATAACTCCGCCGTTTTTCGACCGAATCGATTCTGTGTGTGTGTGTGTGTGTCTGAAACACAAAACAGGCCTTATAACTCCGCCGTCTCGCCTCTTCAATGCATTATAATTTTCTGCTGTTTTTATATAAATGGCAAGATCGGTATATATACGTTTTCGACCGAATCGCTTCAAATTTGCTGTGAGCCCTAACGGGGCGATGGCAACGCCAACAGAGGCGGCCGTGTCATTTGCGCGGTTTGGCAAATGCGCGAAACACGTATCCGCCGTCCTCTCGGCGCCCGTACCTCCGGTATTTCTGGACGTATTGCCTTTGCATTTGGCAGGTAGATGACCAGGGACGGTGACTATCTGTGTGGCGAACCGGAAGCGAATCGATTCATAAACGCGCGCAATATACGCCGCTTCACCTTTTCACAAATGGGGCAAAGCCTGGCAGCAAATTTGAAGAGAATAGGGAGAGGGCGTCACTCTCAGAGCAGCGCCAACGGGAAACCGGGCCTTATAACTCCGCCGTTTCTTAACCGAATCGCTTCAAATTTGCTGTACTCAGTGTCACCATTACTTGGCGTTACCGTTACTAGGCGTTACCGTTACTAGGCGTTACCGTTACTAGGGAGAGCGCATCACTCTCAGAGCAGTGCAAATGGGAAATGGGGCCTTATAACTCCGCCTTTTCTTAACTGAATCGCTTCAAATTTGCTGTACTCAGCATTACCAGTACTTGGCGTTACCGTTACTAGGCGTTACCGTTACTAGGGAGAGCGCGTCACTCTCAGAGCAGCGCCAACGGGAAACGGGGCATTATAACTCCGCCGTTTCTTAACCGAATCGCTTCAAATTTGCTGTACTCAGCGTTACCAGTACTTGGCGTTACCGTTACTAGGCGTTACCGGTACTCGGGGTTGCGCTAGTTCAATATAATATATTGCTTGATCTGCAATGCAATACACCACAACCAAAGTAGCACAAAACAACGTAATATTAGACAACACAAACAGGGTTCACATCAAACGGACTTACACACACACACACTACACATACTTACACACACGTACACACACACACACATATATATATATATATATATATATATATATATATATATACACACACACACACACGCGCGCGCGCGCGCGCGCGTACGCACACACACACAATTCACACACACACACACACACACACACACACACACTAACCTTCCAGGAGTTGTCAATATGCTGCACTATATTCTCCGCGTCGTATCCACAGACATCGTCTCGGTTTCGCAGCAGCAGACGCACACCATAACGGTCTTCCAGAATCCTTTGCCACGTGACACAGGCCAGAGTGACGTCATCATCGACGTTGGCGTACACGAGGAAGGCGTCCTTAGGGAAGTGGAGTCGTTTGGGGATGTGGAGATTCCGGATGGCTCGCCAGGCGTAGTAGAGCTGAGGCCAGGAGCGAACCATGAAGAGAGTGATGATGAGGCCCAGAATCTGTAGGGGGTGGGGGGGGGGGGGGGGGGGGGGGTGAAGGTAGTAAAGAAAGAGATAAAGAATCGTCATGTATGGACGTCGACGTATGGCGTTGTCATCAATGTTATCATCATCGTTCTTTTGTTTCTATCTATTTCTGGACCCCCTGTATCCAGGGTATATGAATAGGCTGCATAACTTATGTTGGAGAGAAAGTCCTTCGGGTGAGACATAAATCCAAGCCCTGTGTGCGAGCGAACACATACACAATATTTTGAGCAACATGTGCACGCGTTAAGACCCATTCCACTATTCAATGGGAGTTGGCCATGTTGTGCCGGTGGCCGGATGGATCACACACATTCACATAGCATGCATTGTATGCGCCAATAATGGTATAAATGAAGACTGGTAGGAGCTAGAAGAAGAAGTTGGACTCAGCTAGGCCTACTCCTGTACTATTACGTAGTTCGAAAGTTGTGCGAGGTTAAACTTGCTTTTCTCCCTTAACTTGTTTTGTTACAGTCCAAGCTGCTTGCCGAATTATCTGTGTAACAGGGTACATTATGTGGGTATGAGTGATTTGGTGTAGTGCCAGGCTACTGTCAGACAAAAAAGGCTATAGACTTCTGCCCTATTTGCCGTGTAAATCCTATAGTGTTCCGTTTTCATGTAGTCAAAATACACAAGGATAATAAGCACGCACCCAAGACGTTTGCACACACTCAAACACATTCCACAATGCATAGTATTGTGTAGCACAGACACACGCACACTCACGTGCAAACGCACATACAAACACAGCCAGACAAACTGATACAGAGAGAGAGAGAGAGAGAGTACGAATACTAATGTTAAATCAGATCCCAATTCTAACGCAGCAAACAAAAACGTCAAAGTAAAGCACAAGAAATACAACACAACATTATTGTATAAATGTATACAATTATTACTATATTATATTGCATTATGAATTATTTTACAAGTTCCGTAGCTAAAGCTAAATGCAAAAGTGTTTTCTCATGTTTCTATGTAGGACGAGACTCGTCAAAATTTGCGTGGGTAAGAGTAGAACTTTGACATAACGAATTTCATTCTACGATCTTTCAAAGACATGCAGAGGGAGAGAGAGATGGGGGGAGGGAGGGAGGGGGGAGAGAGAGAGAGAGAGAGAGAGAGAGAGAGAGAGAGAGAGTAGGATGAAATAAAAACAAAGAGAAAATGATCCTCGCAATGCGTCTATGTTCCTAAAACACGATGAATCTGGTACTCATCGAAATGTAATAATAGAATAAGAAATATACTACAAAAACCGTCAACAGCAGCAGAAGCAGTACCAACAGCAGCAGCACCAACATAGTATTGTGTAGCACAGACACTACAACTACAACTACTAAAAACTTCCTGGTGTTGCTGCTGCTGTTGCTGCACCACACAGAACAAGGATAAAAAATCAAGAACAAAAATACAAAAAAAGTCATATTTTATGAATCGAGCATGACATGGAGGTTACGTCTGATCCGTAACAACAGAAGCCGTTTCTAATCAATAATATCCTACACCACTTATTGTGGCTGCTGAACAAAAAGAAGGAGGAGCAAGAAAACTTGTTTTTAAAAAGCAGAAAGAAGAATGGAGAAGGAGGAGGAGGATAGTTATGAGACGAACAACAAGAAGGAAAAAAAAAGAAGAAAAACAAGAGCAAAGAATCAAGCTATCATCTATCCAATCCCCACCACTCACCTGCACGAAAAAGGCGGACAGGGCAACGCTCAGCATATGTTCTCCGACACATCTGCGCCAATGTGTCAACCACTGATCCATCACCTGGGCTGTGCTGGTGGGTTCGCCCTGCTCCGAGGTGCACGTGTAGTTAGCGGGAAGTTCTGTGCCATCCAGGTCCACTGCCGTGTCGAACAACCATGGGACCAGGTCCATGTTGTAACAGGAGCACGCCAGAGGGTTTCCTTGCAGGTTCAAGCTGTATTGACATTATCAAGATAGAAAGGATCGCTAAGATGGGTTCATCATATGCCCCAGGCAGAAAGAGCCTTAAAGATTAGAAAATGTGGGAGTGATGGGTAATGGAATGATGGGTGTGTGTGGGAGCGATGTGTGTAAAAAAAGAGACCGATAAGCAGACAGATAGACTGTGTCTACTTCATGCATTTATATACAAAACATAGTCTATTGCCTAGGACAGAAGACGACCTACCGAAATCCATGTTGCTCGGCCAGTGTGTCCATGGCTCGTCTCTCTGACGGCTTGAGGCTGGTCAGCATGTTGTAACTCAGGTCCAGCCTCCTCAGCTTCTGATGATGCTCCAGGCCGATGGACACGCTCTGTAAACGGTTACCGCTCAAATCCAGAGCAGTCAGAAAGGCCTGAGCCTGAAGCATGTCCGAGCTGATGTGGGCCAAGTTGTTGAGGGACAGATCCAGCACCTGGAGCTTTTTCAGATTCTGGAATACCCGTTTGGCGCGGCTGGTCACAAACTCCTGATGCAGGACGATGCTGGACAGCCTCAGTGTTGTCAGACTGGGCATCCAATCGAAGGTCGTATCAGAAAAGCTGTTGCAAATATTACCTTCCAGACTGAGTGTTTCCAGGTTTACTAGGCCATAGAAGGTTGTTAGGCAGGGGGCCAGTCCCAGGTAAGAAATATCCAATGTTTTTAATTGTTTGCCAGACGAAAATGTGACGTTGGGTGGTAACGGGTTTAGATCTGGGAACACTGAAGAAAGGTTCAGGAACGTCAGTCTTGGGGGAACTGGGAATATAAAACTGCTAGTAGTAAGAGGATTATTGTCGTTGCCTTCACGGACCATATCTTCTTTACATTGATAATTCTGATTCACTAAACATTTGGCTCTAGAGTATGAAAAGGTGTTCTGATCCTGGAAATGAAGAGTGTGCACTCTCGGACAATCGATGAGCAGACGTAGTAAGGCTGACACGTCACCCCTAATGCGGTTATTGGAGATATCTACGTTTTCAATGCACTGTGAGAATGGGTAGTTCGGGATAGTAAGAGCATTTCCAGTCACACGTTGAACGTTGCAGTCCACAATCTGAAATGTCGACACACAGATGTTACTAAGGTACCTTGCCACACGGTAACTAACAACATTGTTAGGCAGATGTTTTCCAATCCGGATAAGAGAAATTTCAGACATATTCTGATACTGAAGACCATAGAAAGACTCAATAATCTTGTGCAGCAACGTATTTCCAGACTCAAACTTCAGTCGTCTTAAAGCAGGAAGATCGCAGAAAGCACACAGCTCAATCTTAAGCAAATTACAGCCATAAAATAAAAGCTCAGACAGAGTTGAGTTCTTAAACCCTTCCAAAGAATTGTTCGAGATAATATTTGCGCCACAATTGTGAGTCAGGTCCAAAGTTTCAATAGAACGAAGAGCCGAGAAATCAGGTCCAAAGTACATGTCAGAAAAGCTATCAATGGTCAGTCGGCGCAGAGAAACAAGATCAGAATAAACCCCATCTGGATAGCCACCTACGTTGTATTCAGAATTGTGATCAATGTGCAAATCTTCTAATTTACCCAAAGGTTGAAAAACACCAGGAGGCAATGCAGAAGCAGTGTATAAGTCATTGTTTGACAGGTCCAAGAAAGTCAGGCTGCTCAGTCCACAGAAGGCCCCAGCTGCTAAGCGGCTCAAACGGTTGTAGGCCAGGCTGAGCCAGGTGAGATGGTGGAGGTGGACGAAGGTGTTGTTGTCCAGCACCTGTAGCTGGTTGTAGGCCAGGTCCAGCTGGGTCACCTGGGTCAGACCTTCCAAGGACTGGGGTCCGAGCTCCTGGATCTGGTTGTTGTCCAGCGTCAGGGACCGCAGTGAGAACAGGTTACGGAAGGTGCGGTCCTGCAGAGCTGTCAGTCTGTTGTAGCTTAGATCCACACTCTGCAGACTCCACGGTCCACGGAAAGCGTTCTGATCCATCTCCATCAATTGATTGTGAGCCAGGTTGACTCGGATTAAATGTGTCAAATGAGATAGAGAGTTCTTGGGTAATTTAGTTATTCGGTTAAAAGCGAAGTTCAGTTCTGTAACATTTTCACCGGTGACATTGGGGAGAAAGGTCAGGTTTCTGTCACTACAGTTGACGCTGGTTCCTCCTCCCTGCTCCTTTTCAACTGCACAACTTGTTCCCACCAACACACACATCACACACGGTACTGTCACAATCAGCAACACACACGAGATCGGCTGGCGTTTCCACATGATATGCTTCATCTTGGAATTCAGTGATTCAGTGATTCGAGACGCTTCATTACAAGTAGGCTACAAAGAACCAAATTGTTTACAGTCTCCAATTAGCACGTCAGTCGAATAGCGCAAATCCCTAAAATAAAAATCTAATTAACAAGAAAGTGACGATCGTTGTATATTCATACTACTAAAATCAACGTTTCTACCCTCACTACATTTGATGTTTCAACTTTATTAAGGAACAGAATAAAATCTTGCTTTTCACAAGGTAGGCCTACAAACACCTACCCTATGCCCTACTACAAAAACCGTTTGCGAACTGGTAGGCCTACTCTACAACACTTCCAACGCGCTTTTTTCTAATCTAGGCTCTAAAGGGCCAGACACTCTACATACGATTCAACACCAATGCGATGCGATTGTGACGATGTTTGTGAGTCATGATTCACGTGAAATACTTCCGTCTAAATATAATTCGGTAACGGTAAAGATGTGCCACCCCCCACCCCCCTGCATTTCTCGGTTAATTGTATTTTTGCGTGTTTGCCTTTCTTACCATACATAAAGCTGTATTTTAGGAACATTTTCAGCTAATTACCTTTTTGGAATACTAACCCTAACCCTAACCCTAGCCCTAAACCTAACCCTACCCTCCACTATGTACTGCAGTACATCGCGATTTGTCACAGTTGTGGTTCGTTGCGTTTTTCCGTCTTATAGGGTGGGGGTAGGGTTAGGGTTAGGGCTAGGGTTAGGGTTAGGGTTAGTATTCCCAAAAGATAATTTGGTGAAAATGTTCCTAAAATACAGCTTTATGTATGGTAAGAAAGGCAATAACGGAAAAATACAATTAACCGAGAAATGTAGGGGGGGGGGTGGCACATCTTGACCTTTACGAATCAAATAAAATGTCTGATACAAAAATACAGATATTTCATCAGATTCGTGTACGGGGGGACTACAAATATAGTGAAGAAAACAAGTAGGGGAAGACGGGGTAAAAAGCGCATGGGCGGGTAAGAAGCCCACCTCAATTATCTCATGAAATGAAGCAAATTTCAGTCTCATTTTGCCTATGAGACGAGCGTTAATGTCTAGCATTCGTCTCATGGGCAAATTTGACTGAAATTTTCTTTATTTCATGAGATAATTGGGGTGGGCGTCTTACCCGCCCATGCGCTTTTTACCCCGTCTTCCCCTAGGATTTCATCAGATTTATTTAGACAGTAGAATTTCACGAGAATCATGCCTCATAAATGTCAAAACGCATCGGATCGTATCGTATGCAGTGTAGCGGTCCCTGAACGTACGCTCTGCAAATCATGCTCCTTTCAAAAATAGCACAATAGTAGCCTGCCGAGTTTTGGCCTGCCTCAAAAGAAGCGGACATCCGTGAGTCATAAATAACTCTTCTTGAGGACGAAAACTGTGGGTGTAGGGTTTTGCACTATTGTGGCACACAGGGTCAAGGTCAATAAAATATGTTCTAGCGCGGGTAAATGGGCAAGTTGAGGGGTGGGGGTGGGGTTATGGGTACGAACTGTTGAGGGGGCACGAAATTGAAACCCGGGTGGGAACGGAAATCCCCGTCTTCCTGGTTCTCACCTAATTGTAAAATAATGATTGAACTAAAAACATTAAAAAAACGCTACACACTAACACAATGAAATTGTAAAATAACAAAAACAAGAGGCAAAGCCTTCAAGGCTCATTCGCTTTGTGGTTTTGGAGCTAGATCTAAATGCCAGATTGTGTACTTTCACATGATAAATGCCATACCAAAAGAACAAACGGTAAAGGTAAAGATGTAATGAGCCATTGAGGCGTTCACTGTTGAAGACTTTCTTAACTCATGTTGCCAATTCAAATTTTTTAAAAATTGATTTGCATCCAATAGACGATTTTCTGAGAAAAAAAACTAGGAGAGAGCACTTCGTGAAAATTAGAGTTGCTTACTTCCATTACTCGGTCAAATACCACAACAACAATGCAACAATGGCGTCGAAGCTTGAAACCGCAGGATGCGAGTCAGCGACTTGCAAACATTTTTTTAGAAAAATTAGGGGTGGCCAGTTGCTACAAAGTGATAGAACTTGCAAACTGTGACGTAAAAATATAAATGACATAATTGTTTTAGAATGACGCACGGTGTTCTAAGTGTTGTATGCCTGCTCAAACACACGAGTCGATAGGCTACGGGAGCTGATGGTAGAGTGACTTCCCCTGTTTGACCGATTGAATTAAGCAAGATCACTCCGGCCCACACACCACTCCCCTTAACTACTTCCGAACAATTCCTACTTGTTCAAGTGACATTTGAATAAAAGCAGTCAATGCAGACATAATGTGAATTTTCACCATTATGCAAAATTTGGTTGCGCTATTAGGTTATAAGAAAATCGAAAGGAGATGATTTTTTGCTTCTTATATCCAAAAATCGGATATAAGAAAATATTTGGAAGTTTTTTTTCCTTATAACCAAGTTGAATGGGGGAAAAGGGAAAAGAGAAGGAAAAAAAGACAGAAAAACAAAACGAAGAAAAAATCATTTTTCCTAATTTGGTGCATGTCTTACATCATAAAATCAAAATAGTCTACTAAGAAGAAGATTTAAAGGTGCCTATAACCACTCAGCTAACAAGCTTTTTTTCCTTTTTACTGTTATCAAATGCGTACCTCTTCACCTTTCTTGTACATAAATATTACCATTTACTGTCCACCCATGCAACTTTTCATCAATCATTTGCTTTTGTTTATGTGGATTTTCCCCCCACATATTCAGTTATTTGTATTTTTCTTTTTAAAGAAATTGATTGTCTTTTCATCTCAGCCATTGCTGCTGAACATAAAAGGATGGACAGTCTCACAAAAGTACAGGCATTCATATAAATGTTCTTCTGCTCAACATTTATTTTGCACAGAATACTGAAGGAAAGTATGGAATAAAGGAACAAAAACAACTCAATTAGTCTTGTAATCAAATGCCTGTACTGGTTAGAATGTCTGTGACACAACTGGTTTGATGTAATCTTTCCCTTTTTGGAACAACTTCAATTTTCTCGGAACGTCCTTTCAGTTCAGGTCCAACTCACTTTTAAGAAAATGTGGTCAATGGCAATTCGCTTATAAGAAAATAGAACTCGCTTATAAAAAAAAAGAACTGCAAACCAACTCTCTTGTATGACATAATTTTCTTATATCCAAGTTTCCATCGCGGATGGGAGATGGAATTTGCTTGATTATAAACGAGTTTTCTTATAATCGAGTTTCTTATATCCGAGTTTTGATAATACATAAGAAAGAAGGAGTTCTGCAGGGAACAAAGGAAATAGCTCCTTTTTTTGTTGTTGCTGCGCTACAAAGGAGAAAAAGCTTCAACCACTCGAGTGGCCTCCACCCACTCCGTCCAAAATGGCTTCTCTCTCCGGCAACTCCGCCAAGGAGGAATCGCCGTTTTGACAGTTTGATTTATAGGAAACCAGAGCAAAGTAAGTTCTGATCCTTGAAGGCTGTCTTTCTGGTAATTTCGACGTGTTTCTTGCAAAATCTCATCCGTCATGGTGCCCCTTTAAAGAGAAATTATTATAATAAAGTTCATTTGGAAAATAAAGTAGTACAATCTAACCGCATATAATATTGCATCATAATAGGGAACACAAATGCACCCACAAACAATATTTCTAGACCACAACATTCCCCAAAGAACAATTTAATTTCACAAGTGCACATTGCCACAGCAAAAATTGTAACTTTTCTTAGTCCCTAAAAAATTCAGATTATATACTTTTCCAACATTGTAACTTTTGTTTTCTTTTTGTTAACCCTCTATCTTTTATTTTAGCCTTTATTTTTGTTCTTTTTTTGTTACTTTTCCTTGTTTTTTTTTTTGTTTTTTTCATTTTTTTATTTCTTTTGTTTTCCCCCCACTTTTTTTATTTTTTTAGGCAGTCATGTATATTTTTACCACTTCAGTCTCTTCTCACATTCTCTCTTTCATAATAATTATGATTGTGTGATCTATTGTTCTTATTTTCAACACAAATTACATGTTAGGTCAACTATCATATTCAAGTACACCATTCACGTTTTATGTTTGCAAAAATACGCAATAGTTGCAATACAAAATAACTTGTGTATTATGATAACAAACGCACAAATAACACTTTACAAAGCCTGGTGCTTAAATCATCCTGTCCTACCATGACACTGTTAAAATACAGCCTTAAATGGACACCCTGATGGATGAGGTTTTGCAAGAAACACGTAGAAATCACCAGAAGGACAGCCTTTTCAAGGATCGGAACACTCACTTTGCTCTGGTTTCCTAGAAATTAAACCGTCAAAACGGAGATTCCTCCTTGGCGGAGTTGCCGGAGAGAGAAGCCATTTTGGACGGGGTGGGTGGAGGACACTCGAGTGGTTGAAGCTTTTTCTTCTTTGTAGTGCAGTAAAAAAAAAATGGACCTATTTCCTTTGTTGTGAGCGAAACTCCTTTTGGTAAACTAAATAAAAAGGCTCGTATTGTGGAAATTTCGTGATTTTTTTGTAAGCGACTCAGGCTTCTTCACTGAAAGAATATGACTTCCAGCACCTCCGCCAAGGAGGAATCGCCGATTTGACGGTTTGATTTCTAGGAAACCAGAGCAAAGTGATCTAGTGTTGCGATCTCTGTAAAGGGTGTTTTCCTAGTGATCTCGTCCGTCAGGGTGCCCCTTTAAGTACTCCCTCTGTCTTGTGCCTGTCTGGGACTGACTCTTCAAAACAACTCATCAAACATGGCTGCTTGGGACTGACTCTTCAAAGCAACTCATCAAACATGGCTGCTTGGGACTGACTCTTCAAAGCAACTCATCAAACATGGCTGCTTAGGACTGACTCTTCAAAACAACTCATCAAACATGGCTGCTTGGGACTGACTCTTCAAAACAACTCATCAAACATGGCTGCTTGGGACTGACTCTTCAAAACAACTCATCAAACATGGCTGCTTGGGACTCACTCTTCAAAACAACTCATCAAACATGGCTGCTTTGGGACTGACTCTTCAAAACAACTCATCAAACATGGCTGCTTGGGACTCACTCTTCAAAACAACTCATCAAACATGGCTGCTTGGGACTCACTCTTCAAAACAACTCATCAAACATGGCTGTTTGGGACTCACTCTTCAAAACAACTCATCAAACATGGCTGCTTAGGACTGACTCTTCAAAGCAACTGGCTGCTTATCAAACATGGCTGCTTGGGACTGACTCTTCAAAACAACTCATCAAACATGGCTGCTTGGGACTGACTCTTCAAAAACTCATCAAACATGGCTGCTTGGGACTCAAACAACTCATCAAACATGGCTGCTTGGGACTGACTCTTCAAAACAACTCATCAAACATGGCTGCATGGGACTCACTCTTCAAAACAACTCATCAAACATGGCTGCTTGGGACTGACTCTTCAAACAACTCATCAAACATGGCTGCTTGGGACTGACTCTTCAAAACAACTCATCAAACATGGCTGCTTGGGACTCACTCTTCAAAACAACTCATCAAACATGGCTGCTTGGGACTGACTCTTCAAAACAACTCATCAAACATGGCTGCTTGGGACTCACTCTTCAAAACAACTCATCAAACATGGCTGCTTGGGACTCACTCTTCAAAACAACTCATCAAACATGGCTGCTTGGGACTCACTCTTCAAAGCAACTCATCAAACATGGCTGCTTGGGACTCTCTTCAAACAACTCATCAAACATGGCTGCTTGGGACTGACTCTTCAAAACAACTCATCAAACATGGCTGCTTGGGACTGACTCTTCAAAACAACTCATCAAACATGGCTGCTTGGGACTGACTCTTCAAACAACTCATCAAACATGGCTGCTTAGGACTGACTCTTCAAAACAACTCATCAAACATGGCTGTTTGGGACTCACTCTTCAAAGCAACTCATCAAACATGGCTGCTTGGGACTCACTCTTCAAAACAACTCATCAAACATGGCTGCTTGGGACTGACTCTTCAAAGCAACTCATCAAACATGGCTGCTTAGGACTGACTCTTCACTCTTCAAAAAGCAACTCATCAAACATGGCTGCTTGGGACTCACTCTTCAAAACAACTCATCAAACATGGCTGCTTGGGACTGACTCACTCTTCAAAACAACTCATCAAACATCATCAAACATGGCTGCTTGGGACTCACTCTTCAAAACAACTCATCAAACATGGCTGCTTGGGACTGACTCTTCAAAACAACTCATCAAACATGGCTGCTTGGGACTGACTCTTCAAAACAACTCATCAAACATGGGCTGCTTGGGACTGACTCTTCAAAACAACTCATCAAACATGGCTGCTTAGGACTGACTCTTCAAACAACTCATCAAACATGGCTGTTAGGACTCATCAAACATGGCTGACTCACTCTTCAAAGCAACTCATCAAACATGGCTGCTTTCTTCAAAACAACTCATCAAACATGGGACTCACTCTTCAAAACAACTCATCAAACATGGCTGCTTGGGACTGACTCTTCAAAGCAACTCATCAAACATGGCTGCTTAGGACTGACTCTTCAAAACAACTCATCAAACATGGCTGTTTGGGACTCACTCTTCAAAGCAACTCATCAAACATGGCTGTTTGGGACACACTCTTCAAACAACTCATCAAACATGGCTGCTTGGGACTCACTCTTCAAAACAACTCATCAAACATGGCTGCTTGGGACTCACTCTTCAAAACAACTCATCAAACATGGCTGCTTGGGACTGACTCTTCAAAACAACTCATCAAACATGGCTGCTTGGGACTGACTCTTCAAACAACTCATCAAACATGGCTGCTTAGGACTGACTCTTCAAACAACTCATCAAACATGGCTGCTTGGGACTCACTCAAACATGGCTGCTTGGGACTGACTCTTCAAACAACTCATCAAACATGGCTGCTTAGGACTGACTCTTCAAACAACTCATCAAACATGGCTGCTTAGGACTGACTCTTCAAACAACTCATCAAACATGGCTGCTTAGGACTGACTCTTCAAAACAACTCATCAAACATGGCTGCTTGGGACTGACTCTTCAAAACAACTCATCAAACATGGCTGCTTGGGACTGACTCTTCAAAACAACTCATCAAACATGGCTGCTTGGGACTGACTCTTCAAAACAACTCATCAAACATGGCTGCTTGGGACTGACTCTTCAAAACAACTCATCAAACATGGCTGCTTGGGACTGACTCTTCAAACAACTCATCAAACATGGCTGCTTAGGACTGACTCTTCAAAGCAACTCATCAAACATGGCTGCTTGGGACTGACTCTTCAAGCAACTCATCAAACATGGCTGCTTACTGACTGACTCTTCAAATCAACTCATCAAACATCATCAAACATGGCTGCTTAGGACTGACTCTTCAAACAACTCATCAAACATGGCTGCTTAGGACTGACTCTTCAAACAACTCATCAAACATGGCTGGTTCCATTCTCATGGAGATGAGTTGAGGAAAGAATGCTCATCTTCCAATCGAAGTTCATTCATGAGCTGACCCCAGTCACCAGACTGCAACCTCCGTTCAGACAGCCAGGGCTCTAGTTCTCCTTCTTCTTCTCCTCCTTCTCACCAGGGCTGCTGCCCTGCCAGCTTGGCATGGAAGATGACTTGTTCGCCTTGAAGTAGTGACAAAAGGAGCAACCCCTGATCGTCCATATTAATAAACATGGTTCGTTCGCGTGTTTCTTCTTCAACTGCTATAGGCTGGAATTGATGAACGAGGCCCAGTGCATAAAAAAACCCCACTGAAGTTGGTAAGCATGGATAGCCTACTCAGTATACACATCTGCATTGTTAAAAATTCGGGACTTCCCTGGTGTTGCACTGTCTCCGGGCATTGCCTCCAGGATCGTTCCCACCATCTTTATATCTACTAATGTCCCATGTGTGTCTGTTCCAGACCGGAGGACGTTAAGCAGAATTTCATCATTCATGAAGTTGGCAAGAACCTTGTAATTGGCCGTTTTAGGTGGGGTTGTTACTTCCCTTGGTTTGGTGACTCACTGATACAGTCCCCTTGTTTGCTATAACTTCCGGTGGCGAGTTGGGCAGCTACCGTAGATAGTAGATCGACTTTCCTGTTTCTGTTTGGATACGTCGCAGACGCCACTTCTGACGATAAATCGCGATGTTGATACGAACATGAATGTTTTGCTGTCCCTATACATGATTACGCGAGTTTTACTACTCCTTATTTGCTTCAATAACATTTACTTTGTCACCATTTTTACCCTGCGCTTTTTGCTTTGTTTCTTTTCATGGTAGGCCTATGACGATAATGTGTTTACTGTTTACCACATCTGTGTAAATAATTCCGGTGTGGCGAGAGCGCCGTATGCTTTGGTTTGTTCCATAATTCCTTTGATGGTTTTACGACAAATAAAAGAATCTGAGTTTGAATTTTGATATGGTTGAGGGGGAAGAGGGCATGCAAGCAAACGGGGGGATTATACTAGAGGGTGGGTGGGGTCGTGGATGAAGGATTTTCACTATGATTTGGGAATGGGTAGAAGGGTGGGAGTAAAGTGGGGCGGATGGGGGAAGGGGCTCGCGTGCGCGCGCACGCGACACACACACACACAGATGCACACGTGTACACAGAGAGAGATATATAGCTTTACATCAGTTTAAAGAGGCAATGCGGCTATGGCATAGCAGGCACCTTTCTAGGATGGGTTAACCAGTGACATAATTATAAGCCTTTTACTACTTGCCTTATATGCAAATTCCTTGATGTTGACTAACCCTACTTTTAAGTTGCGATGGAGGAAGCCAAGGGTCTTACTGACTTTGCTGCGCACATTTGAGATGTGGGTGTCCCATCTAAGGTCTTGTGATATTGTAAAGCCCAGACATTTATTTTCATCTCTATCCAATCCAGGTCCTGGCCATATAGTTGGTAGTTCTTTATCAGGGGATTTTTCTTCCTGATCACATGAAGGCTCTTGCGTTTGTCGGGATGGAAGGACATCCATTTGTTTTCCCATGATGCTAATTCATTTAGGTCTGGTTGGAGATCCTTGAGGTCTCTGGGAGGGTCCACAGCTCAGTGACAGAGTCGTCCACAAAGAGAAAGGAAGTTGGAAGATAGTTGCCTCGAAAGACCATTGATGCCAACAGGAAAAGGGCCGGCCCAAGCACAGATCCTTGGGGGACTCCTGATTCTACAGGGATAGCTTCGGATGCAGCTCAATCAACAACTATTTTTTCCTGCCTGCCTGCAAGGAAGCTCTCAATTAATCTATTGACTGAACTTCTGATCCCATAGTGGCGAAATTATTCATAAGGAGATAGTGATAAATCTTATCAAAGGCCTTTTCAAAATCCACGTTGGTCCTTCCAGATTAAAAAAAACTAAAAGCGACAAAAATGTGCTTGATAGTGGTGGTGAGAAATACTGGGTCACCAACTCATTCACACACACACACCACAACTCACATACACACACAACACAACTCACACACACACACGCATGCACGCACGTACACACACGCACACGCACACACACACACACACACAGAGGCGCACGAAGGTCGAGAGGGTATACTGTCATATATTGTAAAGACAAACAATTTATCATGTGTGTGTGCGCGTGCGTGTGTGTGTGTGTGTGTATGTCACTGACTGAGTCAGTTGTGTCCGACTATAACTTTTGCATAGCAGATAAAGCGACTGCTATTCTACTTCTACAGGGATGGACTGAAATTTGTTTTCAGTGGTGGCAGGTGATAGGAGCTGTGAAGCAGTGACCGACACCTAGGCATCTATATAAAAAAAAAGACAAACAATTTATCGTGTGTGTGTGTCACAGTGTGTGTGCGCGCGCGCGTGTGTGTGTGTGTGTGTGTGTGTGTGTGTGTGTGTGTGTGTGTGTGTGTGTGTGTGTCACTGACTTGAGTCAGCTGACTATGACTTTCACATAGCAGATAAAGCGACTGCTATTCTACTTAGAACTACAGGGCTGGACTGAAATTTGTTTTCAGTGGTGGTAGGTGATAGAAGCTGTAAAACAGTGACAGACACCTAGGCATCCATTGTTCCAGAAGGCGTAAAATCTATATTTTTCTCTCTCTCTAGGCATCCATAAAATAAGTAAAAAAAGGACCTAGAATACTACCTTGAGGAACACTACTGCTAACATGTGCAGCCTACAGACTGATTTCACATCTTTACTATTACAATACTGAATTCTGTTACATGAAAAGTCTTCTATTCATTTAAGTAAATTGTTGTGGATTCCACAACCATGTAATTTAATTTTATGTTGTAGGCCTACTTACAACAGTTGTGTTGTAATGGAAAGAGTGACTTGTTTTGGGCTTAAAAGCTGATTAAGTTCTTTTAAAACATTATTTATTTTGTTATTATTTGTTTTTAAATAAAACAATGTCTTAGCGTGCACTATTTGACTTCTGAGTACTGAGTGCACTATCCCAGGTTGTTGGGGTGATGGCTTATGCACACTTTCTTATTTCAAGCACTGGGAGAGGGGTGGAAGTAAAGTACATTTTCTTACTACACATTTCATAATTTGCACACCATTTCAACGCCCCAGGAGAAATATCAGTATGCAGTACACGTTCTTGTTACAAACTTGCTGTTTGTATAAACCTTTTTCTTTAAAGCGTGAATAGCAAATTTCTCCTTTACATCCTGCAGTCATAAAGATTACAGGCACATGAGAGGGAACATGAGAATCAGTGAACAATTTACATCATTGGCGGTAGTGCAACATACTGGGAATGAGATTGAATCATACAAATTATTTTAAAATTTTGTCTGAAATTGAGAGGATGTGGGGATACCCGGATAGTGTTGGTTAAAATAATGTGAATATGTCTTACTTTGTTGTGTCAGTGTATTTGTATTTAATGCTGTTATAAAGTAAAGTACACCTGTGCATGCGCATTAATTTTGAATAAAATCATACCAGCCCCGAAAGTCTCAAAACCTTTTCGTACGAACCTCCCCCCTTCCTCACTCTTTTTCTTTAATTGAAGAGTGTTTACTAGGCAAACGTGTTTTGAATAGGCAAACGTGTAAGTATGTAATTTTTTGGGCGTGGTTTCATGATCACAATAGCAGGCAAATGTATTTCACTTTTACCAAAACCGTTTTGAGAGAAAAAAATGTAACGAAGCCTACCTAACTGCCCCCTTCCCTCCCCTTTTTGGGGGGAAGATTTACTAACTATCCTGGGATAAACACTGATTTTAAGCACTGAGAGAAAGAGCATCATCACCCTAAGCTAAGTGACCCAGCCAGTCAGGATCCTTTCAGCAGACACCCAACGCGATGCTGAATGGAGCAGCTACCTTCACTTTAAGCTAAGTGACCCAGCCAGTCAGGTCCCGATCAGCGGACACCCAACATTATGAAACATAATAGAAAAGGAACCGCCTAAGCTAATGAAAAAAGTTATGTTCTGTGGCTTTTTCGTGCAAGACAGTATGAGTTTGCTCAGTTGCAAGGTGAGTTTGCTCAGTTGCAGGGTTTGTCACTTTCAGATTTTGTGATCGAATAAATAATCACAACTGAGCCAAACAAATAAGATCGTGATCTGTGATGAGAAACACACAGTGTTGTGTAAAAGTAGAGCTGATTAATTTTATTAAAAAATCAGTGACAAAATTGTGTGTCAGAGATTCAATGCGAGATCTGCAAGCTGCACGGCACATCTTTGGTTGTTCCTTGCCCATTACTTGTCGTCAGGCAAACATTCAGCCCCATCGGCTCGGAAGTGAGTAGATCACTTTTCGCGACTCCGCGCGCTAGAGATAAACAAGCGCATTCACTCTTGCAAACCGGCTTCGATAAAACGGCCAATAGCATGACTATTAAGTAAGGACGTGGCACACGTGGCAAGAGCGTAACGCGGTCTTCTAGAACGTGGCTGCATCATGGTTCAGCACGGTGCAGGCGTCGTGTTGACGGGGAGGTAACGTGGCGAGGACGTAAAGAGCGTAGTGATAACGTGGAAAATGTCTTTTGTTTACCCTTTTGCGCGTAGTGAGAACGTAGTTACGATTACACATGATCATATGAGGTTTTCCGCAGTTCACCAAGACCTCGCTAGGTTCTCTAGAAATTTAGCGCGTAGTGGCTAATTTGTTATGTGTAACAGGGCCCGAATTACGGTAAACACGTTTATCTAATATATCAGAGTTGTTTCCCTTCAATCACAATGTCATGACGCGAACTTCGTTCTGTTACGATAGTTCGGCAACTTGTGTGTGTGTGTGTGTGCGTGTGCGTGCGTGCGTGCGTGTGTGTGTGTGTGTGTGTGTGTGTGTGTGTGTGTGTGTGTGTGCGTGTGCGTGCGCGTGTGTGTGCGCGTGCGTGCGTGCGTGCGTGCGTGCGCGTTCCCTTGACATTAAATCACCCAGGTCATATATCGAAATCGGGGCTTATAAAGAAGTGAGTCAACAAGTTTGATACTCAATTGTTGCTGTAAAATCATTCGACACTTACGAATATAAACATTTTCTTGTGCATTAAAAAATGTGATGTCGTTATATGACCTTGTGCCAAGTTAATTTCATGTTTAATGTGAAGACTACTTTTAATATCAAACTCACTAATCAAATCGGCTTTTCTTGTCATGACCCCCCCCCCCCCCCCCCCCCTTCTCTCTTTCCCCCTTATCTCTCTCTCTCTCTCTCTCTCTCTCTCTCTCTCTCTCTCTCTCTCTCTCTCTCTCTCTCTCTCTCAGCAAAAGTAAATCCCAAGAATGTTCCAGTCACGACAACTAAATGTAGGGGTCTTTTGAACTTATTGCGATGGAATTTGGCAGATTAGTTTTTGGTATGCCAAGGGTGACGTATGATGTTGTAAACTTAGTTTAACCACAAATTCAATATGACCAGCAACAACAACAACAACAACAAAAGAAGAAGAAAGACATTTGATTTTTGCTATGGAACACCTCGTGCTCTTCTTCAACTATTTCAAAGCAATTTGGGATATATTGACGCCAAATGTGTCTTGTTGAGGACTCCCCACGTCACGTGTCACTTTCCCTCTTATGCTTGGAAGATTTCTTAAGATTCCTTACCAGCTATATGAGGGAAAACACGTGAACGCCATGATTTTGACACGTGACGTGGTGGGTCAGCTTAACTTTTGCAGCCACGCCACTGCAGCACGGAAACCCCCGCTGTGGCTGAAACAGGGGGGTATGCCAGGGTTTGTTGGACTGAGAGCAGAAGTATATATGTCACCGTCTGCGCCAGCAAGGACGGCCAATGCTGCAGTCCTAGCTTCACGATGATCCCAGGGCCCAACTGTGGGCCCTTCTATGTCTACCAGCTGAAGCCTGTGACGCCCTGCAACCAGGCCTACTGCACGGTGCCCAAGGAATGTTGAAGTCATCGAGGATACCACACATCAGAGCCTTCTTTGGCAAGAGCCCAGACGCGCATGAAATACAGTGCCCGCGGCTAAGTTGTCTTTTTGACTTCAAGCACTGACATTCATAGTTGGAAGTGGCGATGTGAAGGGCGGCCAAGTGAGACCATGGAGACAAGATCATCGCTACATCCTGCTGAGGTTTAGCCTAAATGCTGGAAGATACATTTTAGCAACCGGGTCCGGAGATATATATGTTACAGTCAAAATGAGAAATTAGTCATTATGGGTAATGCCTGAAAATTTCAGTCATTTCCGGAACTACCTGTTTCAAACAGCCATTACTGGAAATGGCTAACATTTTCAGTCACTACCGGTAATGCCTGAAAATGTTCTCCAGTCAATACCGGAAATGACTAAACACAAAACACCATAGTGAACCTGAATGTTTTTTTAATTTATGATGCATTCAATCAGAAAAATAAATGAATTTTAAGGCTAAAAGCAAGTCTTTTTACACGATAACAAATAAAGTCAGAACAATAAAAAAAAAAATTCAAGGCTAAAAGCAAGTCTTTGAACATAATCACACATAATCATGCAGAGCCTGTCTAAAAATAACTGAAAATTACTGCATTGAGTGTGACAGTCAAATCGGTCACTCGTTCAAAACAGATGCAACTTTGTGAAATATGCTTTTTTCCGTCTTATGAAATGGAAAGAAGGCTGATATTAACCCTAAACTTTTAATAAGACTGATAAAGCAGTTTATCAGTGTAATTTTTGCAACAAATGTCGGAGGGGGAGAGGAGGGTTTGAAATTAAGTTTGAAATTAATAGTTTGCGTTTTATAAGACAGAAAGAAGCATTTGGGAACCGTTGGCATCTATTTTGAACGAGCGACTGATTTGACTGCAACATCGAGTCATCTCAAAAGCTTATTTGTTGCAGCAGTTGAGACTGTGGTGGCACCGGCTATTGCATTTCAGCTTAGCCTTGAAGCATTTGCAGCGGTTGGTCTGGCACTTCTTGGCCCCTGCACAATTACATTTTGTGAATCTCTGTCCCCCGCCCTGTGAACCCGTAACCACTGCTTCTCTGAGACTCACTAGTTACTTTGTCTCTATTTATGTCCTGTGTTTTGAGAAATCTTTGGGGACAAAGTTCAATTTCATTCCTCTCATAGGAGCCTTTCAGGACGCCATGCTTTGTGCCAATGGTGTATGTGTTCTGCTCCGATTTGTCCAAGATCACACCCAGAATATTTCGTGGTGCATGTTGTTAATTGAACATTTGCACACACGTTGCTTAAAGAGCCCCTGATATGAAAATTGTTTTCTTTCAAACGTGCTTAGAGGTCACCAAGAAAATTTATTTTACACAAAGCACACCACGCAGTTTCTCTTGGTACCCACACCATGTACCAATCAAGCATCAAAGGTGGTCGATTTTACTTAAGCAAAGTGTGGTGTGTGGGGGGGGGGGGGGGGGGGGGGGGGGGGGGGGGGTGTTACAAGGTGTTTCACCCTTTGCACACTTTTTCCTTCCAAACAGGAGATGGGTTTGTACTAAAAGATGGGCTAATACTCAGTATTTTACTGCAATCAATACTTTTCCATTCTGGCTGACATGCATTTCCCATTCTGCCTGATATCTAGTTCAGCCAGATGGGTAAACCCAGACCATTTCCCATATTGGCTGAAATTCAGGCAGAATGGGTACAAACTCCTCTTGAATTTCAGACATTACAGGTAATGACTAAAATTTTTAGCCATTTCCAGTAATGGCTGATTGAAACAGGTAGTTCCGGAAATGACTAAAAATTCCAGGCATTACCCGTAATGACTAATTTCTCATTTTGACTGTAACATATACACGTCTGGACTCTCCTGCCATAGTTCAGGATATCTTACGTCAGCGCCTACTGTTTATGCGCAGGGCTCCCAGGGACCCCCATTTGGGAGTCTATGAAGCACTAAAATTCTACAGGATCCTCTAAAAGAATGTTTCCAATATTTTGTTTTACACACAAACTAAGCCCTAAACTGATGAATGATGAATACTTGAGATAACACTTTATCTGTTCTGCTTGATGCAGTGGACATTTAATCACGTGGAAGAG
This sequence comes from Phymorhynchus buccinoides, assembly GCA_017654935.2. Lineage (NCBI taxonomy): Eukaryota > Metazoa > Mollusca > Gastropoda > Neogastropoda > Raphitomidae > Phymorhynchus > Phymorhynchus buccinoides. The sequence continues at coordinate 16,956 of JAGGCT020002448.1, read as the reverse complement.
ACAAGAGGCTCATATGGAACCCATCTGGTACAGAAACCAGTGTAATCTATGTTTAGGTATGAGTTATATTTTTCTATTTTATAGCGATAGGTCAGCAACTTTACAAAATGGAGCCACTAGTGGATAACTGCCATCCATTTTGCACTTGTACACATATTGCTTGGCAACGAGTATAATGAAAGAAAATACAGGATCAACAGTAATTAGAGCGTCAAAACCAAAAAGTATGAGTGATTCTGTCAAACGAATATTCTGTGCTTTCACACATTTTTGTTTGATTAAATCAGTAATCATACTGATTCCCAAAATGTTGAACATAAGTACATTATGATCAATTGTGTCTTTGTACAAACCACAAAAAGTACATTTGTCAGTAGTTACAATACCCATCTCTTTTAAAATGACATTACTGCCTATTCATGCATCTATGTATTATTTTTATTTGGAACTACTTAGGTTTCACATCTTGTATTTTATGTACATATAAAAAGCATTTTCCAGTTGTGGGTCTTGGATAATTTCACATCCCATTTTTCACAGCATTGAGATCAAATATCGTAATAGAGCTTTGCACTTTACCGAAAAATTGTGTTTTACGTCCTTTCGGTCTGGAACCGACACATATGGGGCATTTGTAAATACAAAGATGGTGGGAACGATACTGGATGCAATGCCCGGAGTTAGTGCAACACCAGTAAAGTCCCGAATGTTTAACAATACAGATAAGTGTAGCATCAGTAACCACGCCTCGGTTAAACCTCATCGGCTATAGAACCGCCACATAGCTTTGCACCTTTGAAAACTGCAAACGAGTTTTTGCTACAAAGTGATGTATTGGTATACTTATTACAATAGATATCCACATCAGTTTTCTTTATATACTCTGTTATTGCTGATTTACGCATTGGACTGTAGAGGGGAAGTATTGTTTTTTTAATTTTGATCTTGTTTTTTTTTCCCCTCCTTTTGTTGCCTGCTTTTTGCTCCTTTTGCTATATTTGCTGTTTAATTGCTTGTCTGTGTTCATAAAGGCGCATTCGCCGAAATATCCAGTAGTTTTGTGTTGTCTCTTGTGAATAAAATAACGCCACTTTACACTTGTCGTGTAGTTGTTTGTTGTTGTATGCTGATTTATAGCTAGCAAATGTCATGAATTCAATGTTCAAATAATATTTGTCTTTAAAATCATTGTAAGAAAGGAAATGTCCATTATCATCAAAGAAATGAGCAAGACAGTCTCTATATTATATATGTTGAAAGGGTAGAAAGGGGGGTAAGGGGGTTTTGCAGGGTTGTAGAGGAGGGGAAGGAACTTAGAGGTCTCTTTCTCTCCAATTAACCACAGGGCCACATGGAGTGGTTTATTTGGTGTTTATTTCAAGCTCAGCAGAACACACCTGTAAGACATAAAAAGAAACAAATAACTAACTTGCAAACATAAAACATTGCCACGGTAACATAACTTTTCCTGGACTATTAATCCATACAAACTGTAATACCCAGTTCCCAGTTACACAATGACAAGTATGGTATAGAACCAATTATCATGTTTGCCTTTCTACTACATGTCTTACAGTTGACACTAAACACTTCCAATGTACATTGCCTTCCCTTTAACCTTCAGGGAATCTTTACTGGCTAAACAAGCCAACACAACCAACAATGACAAGCCACACCTGCACACAATTGGAGAGTTACCACACCCTCACTCTGTCTTGTGGTCAATGTCATTTTATGACAATGGAAAAATGTTTGTGTCAAAATAACATAAAACTAGACATTAACTGGTAATTAGTGAAGAACGAAGACGTGATCATATTCTTACCCAAGAACCTTATTATAAGAAATAAATTCCTTACAATGGACAGAAACTCGACTTTAACTGGTAACTGATGCGTAAGCAAAACCTGTTTAATTCTATTCCAATTAAACCAAAGCCAGTTTCCCCACATGAAATGTCAAACTGCAATTGTTGCTTTAATCCAATCTGAATTGAATTGATTTGACATAGCATGCATAAGTGTTTTCGTACAATCCTAGTCACCAGTCAATTAAACCAAAATAAACCTTTTTTTGTAAATGAAAACTTTGTGTTTATACACAACACAAAATAGCATAGAGTCTCTTCTAAGCTTTTATCACTTCTATGTGACAAAGAAAGAGAAAGCCCCTCATGGACTTTCATTAGCCAATGAAAGTCACTTAAATGTCAAGCATTACACATGATACATGACAGAAAAACTCAAACATGACAAAGCCAAAATATCCAACCCAAAAACGATCATAAAATCTACTTGTCTACAACAACAACAAAATGCTACTTTTGATCCACAAAACGAACCATAGTTTTGGTCTTAAAGAAAACCGTTACACACAAAGAAAAGGGAGAGAGAACTGGCTTCACGTGTCTTACAATCAATATATTGTCTTGCTAACCCAAAGAATGACTGAACGATGCCCTAGACTTGCGACCTACTCATTCAAATCTAGAAATCTCGGTCCGCCACGTGTTTCAACCGGTCATCCAATTATGACGTTTGTTGCCGATTTTAGTCGAAGTTCCTCTAGGACATGTATTACAGATTCGAAGCTCAGATTTCTTTACTGACGTTTCCAATCTTTAAAACCCGTACTTACACAGATTTGTAAAATCAACACACTAATTCCTCGCATTCTTTTACTAGGACTGTTTTCCACAAGGATTCAGTCTATCATGCACCTAGATCAATTTCATCATTTCTGTAGACTTACTTCGTTAGTTTTATAATGAATTATAAAGAAGCCATCCCAAGCTCTCTAAGCTCTAAATGAATTAGCATCTCGGCTAAATAGTTGCAATCCTAAGTCCGAATTTAATTTGTTCTACACCACCATCATGAAATAATCAAAGTCAAAAAATACTGATACTCACAGCCCAACAAGGATGATCGCTCCCCAAAGGAGGATGTACAGGTAGTGATCGAGATAGCAGGTCAGAGAGACTGATTTGGCCTAGGGTTACAACCTATATAACCTACCCAACAAAGACTTGTAATGACCTAATTATCTATTGGTCAATTCTCCAACACATGTAAACTTTAACAACTTATAGTCAAAATTAAACTACCATTTTCGTCTATTTCCTGATCAACAACATAAAGAGAACATTCCAACGTATATTCAATTATTATTTGCTGCAATTAAGTTAATTTAATAATAAAATTAATAATCAAGCCAGACTTCCTGTTTTTCTGATTGGTTGATCAGAAAAGGATCTACTTCCTTATGTTTCTCATTGGTTGAATTTTTACATATTACCACCTGAAATTGAATAACCACTTATTCCTTAGTCATTCATCCCAACCAGGTTTAGGCCTATGGTGTACTTTTCGTGTCAAAATTGAACGAAAAGTTCACATTATAACATATACATTATAGTTTTGAAGCCTTCTTGACACAATATAGCTATTTCCAACTTTAATCCGTTTGTTGTAAAATAATGGTTCAGCAAGTAGCTCAGCTGAGTTCTGTGGTATACATTTGTAAAATAATTCTTTATAGGCATCAACAACATCTACCCAGAACCGGTTGTGACGAGGGAATGAGCTAAAGGTGATGTCTCTAGGTGAAAATTTTAAAGTGTTAAATTTTCAATGAGAACATTTTCCTTTAGCCCGCTTCTCTAGGGTGTGGGAGATGAGCAACTTTACCGGCCCCTTTTCATCTAATAGATTTATATTTTTGCCCGGGTTCTGGCTCGTATGATTGAAGGAAATACAAGTGGTAGATTTGCTCTAAATGACAGATAGAGAGAAGTAGGTTTTTACATGAAAATTACAAAAAACCCACTCTCATCAGTCTGACCAAAGGGTTCAGAATTATTTGTACACCGGGGTCTGGCTCATATGATTGAAGGAAATACAAGTGGTAGATTTGCTCTAAATGACAGATAGAGAGAAGTAGGTTTTTACATGAAAATTACAAAACCCCCACTCTCATCAGCCTGACCAAAGAGTTCAAAATTATTTGTACACTTGCATTTTATTTACTCACAAATCTGCATAACAGATTATGCAGCAATAAGAAAGCAGTTCAATGGCGCCAAAACAAAATAGGTATGAAAAAAAAAAGAAATCCGAAAGGATTATACAACACTTTTGTGTGTCTGAAAAGTTTAGCCCCAAGCTGGAAGGGTCACTAATATTATCAAGTGTCTGGAGTAGTTAGAGTTCTTTGCACTGTCCCAAGGACTTAGCTGAATTGGTTTCCTCTGTCGTGATCGGTGAGTGCTAGCTAGGCTGGCTCTTTAGGTGAGAGGTCGCCCAGTAGTTCTGGATGGGGCGTCGCGGGATGGCACAGTACAGGCGTGGTCTCCTCACGGGTTCTGGGTGTGGTGGCGACTTGGCTGCGACACCGTCTTCTTGCTTGTGAGTCAGGGATTAAGCTTCCTGACCACGATGCTGAGTTGGGCTAATAGTATCACTGGCAGGTAACAGCAGAGGGTTTGTTCCTACAGTGTTGACTCAGCCAGGTTTTAGATTGCTTGTGACTAGACTAAGAGAATGTTATAGATTTTGCCTCCCACTATGCATTTCCCACTTGATTTCAAATATACAAGGGAGTTTCATTGGTTAGTAGTAGACGACAAGAGAGAACGCTACAGATCACACGCCTTAGTATAAACAACTGTCACATGGTTACAGTGACGTCACATGCTTACGACTGACATGGTGTCAAAACCGTATGACCGGGTGGAGACAGAGATCAAAAGGCACCGATTGTGAGCGGGGAATTCTGTGATGTCACAGGATGGTAGAGGGGCCGATAAGATTAAAGAGTGGAGGGATGAAATAGTAAGGGGGGGGGGGGGTAGAGGAGAAAGCAGGGCGCGCGTGACACCGGTTATACGTAGGAAATTTTGACACTATTTTTGGGCCATATTTACTTACTAAAGGCCATTGGGGAAAATTTGTTATAAGAATGTGTTTCCATTTATGGTTGGTTTTTTTTCACTTTGCCGGAGAATCCAAGATAGTTTTAATGACATTAGGAATGTTTTTATGTGTGGAAGACCAAGACCCCCGTTTTTAACACTTTTGTGAGCTGTTTTTCTGTTAATTTTGTCTTTCTTCTGATTCCACACGAATTTATAACAAATTTGCTGGCATGTTTGAAAGAAAACGTCTGGTGGATTAGGCAAAAGAAGCCAAAGATGGGTCAATTTTGATTTAAAAAAAAAATCAATTTCAAAATTGCTATTTGGCCTAAGGGCGTTATCTGACGTTTCACCCAAATTTTAAACAAATATTTCATTTCTGCTAATTTTTCAGAGTAATTATTTTCTACAGTCTTTCAAATCTTTTGTGAACCATATGCCAAGTATACGAAATTTTGGTGGGTTTCATTCTAATCTTAAGTGTTCCTTGTACCGAATGTTACTGTTTTTCATACTACATAGCCAAATAGCACTTGTTTTACCTTGATTCATGTGAAGACCAGAAGTGAAAGAAGTTAAGACCAGAGATAGATTCAAATTTAAATAGCCCCCCCCCCCTCAGTTTGTTGGCAATCCTGCCCCCCCCCCCCCCCCCTCCCCGCTTGAAAACGTTCCTACGGCACTGTAAAATATCCCATTCCTTTGATACATGTATAAGCTAAGCTAAGTGTCTTTGCACAGTTGCACAAGGCAGACCACAGAGATAGAAACAGATACTGTATCTGTGAAGATAGACACAGAAACAGATTTCTAACAGCGAATAAAATTCTCAACTGGAAAGTTGGGTTTTGACTCCAAATGGTCACCATAACCAAAAATACTTTGCACACGGCACTCGATCAGTCGTCCATGTGCGCAATGCATGCGTAAAAAGCCGTCAACACACAGTTGTTCAGCTGTGAGATTGTTTCTTCCTAGTCCTTGAGAAAAAGCAAAGTCGAACAATTGCTGGAACCGTTAGGCCCTTCAGTGAGCCGTTGAATCTTCAAGCTGAATGCTAACGGAAGCAGCAAGATGGTGAAAGTGAAAGAACAGTTTGATTCTGTTCGAACGTACGATGAAGATGGTTTCAAGCGGCGCGCTGCCTGTCTCTGTTTCAAAGACGAGCGCGAAGAAGAGGTTTGTCAACTCATTGTTTTGATTTTAGCAGCAGCGTGCATCGATGCCCCTTGCTCTTGTCTCACATAGCAGCACAGATTTTAGGATGCTGTCGCTTGTTTTTGCCTTGCAAGTGTTCATTCTTTTGTCTCTTCTTCAAAGCGACAGTTTTGGGGGGTTATTATTGTCTTATTTTCTGAAAACTGTGAAATGGATAGTTGGTTTTTTTGTCCGTTTGATTGATCATTGAATGAATGTCGATCGCGGATTGATCTGCCGACTCAGCATCACGTCGGGGGCTCGATCAACGAGACCCAACTGGCTGGGTCATCTTCGTAGAGTAGGTTTTTGTTTTATTTTGTTTCTTTTTGATGCCCGACTTCGGACCTCGACCGCACATAGTAGGCTTATCTATCATAAAATCAAACTGATGATACTCAACGGTAGAACTAGAAGGTCATGTTTTGGGTTTCAGATTCTGAGAGAAGCCAGAAGGGAGGTATAGTACTAGTAGGGTGTTAAAAATTCGTCCACCATGCAATTTCGTCCAGTTTGCACTTTGAAACTGTGTTGTGTCTATTCTAAATCTGTAAATCATAATAAATATTACTATTATTAGTAAATTAATGATAATAAAACACAAGTGAATAGTTGTTGTAAACACTAAAAAGAATCCCAATGATAAAAATAGTACTAACTCTTCTAGTACCATGGCATGGGCCCAAGACATCAGTCTACACTCCCACCAAATACAACTTTTAGACATTCACTGCCAAACACCCTGCCATGTGTGTGTCTATGCTTAGAGCTTTTGTCACTGTTTCCACCATAAAAGCAATGCATAGGCACGCAAAAAAAATATCTACTTACGTCTTGTCTTGTCGGTTGAGATGCAACAGACAACCAAGAACATCAACCAAAATACATGGGGGGGGGGGTCTCGGCTCTCAGAAGCTGACGATAATTTGAATGTAAAAGATGCGATCAAGGCTTTTCATGAGAGACTTAAGCTAAACCTATAGCATGAGAACCACATTTCTCCCTCTTTTTCTTTTCTTTCCATTTTTTTTTCTGAAGGGGTGGACCCCCTGTAACCCCTTTCAAATCCATATCTGATGTAGTACCCAAGCCCAAAGACATGTAACAATATGATAACAATGTGGCCTGTATTAAATCTAAAAATGAAAAAAGGAAAGGAAAAATATTTGAGCCAACTAAAGGTCATATCACATTGTAGCAAGTCTTTGGTGAAAAAAATTAATATATTAAGATATGACAGATATATGGATAAGGGGACAGTATTTGATAGGTCTCTTAGTACTAGTAGTCGTACTTGTACTCATTTTTTGATTTAAGAACAGACATAATTTCAGTAATAGAATTTTAAAGAAATCAATGTAATTGTAAATCAATCTCTCTCTCTCTCTCTCTCTCTCTCTCTCTCTCTCTCTCTCTCTCTCTCTCTCTCTCTCTCTCTCTCTCTCTCTCTCTCTCTCTCTCTCTATCTGATTGATTATCTTACACTAACACTAGTAACAGCTTGAATCATTCATTTATTGTTTAAAATAGATTAATCCTTGCTTAATAGTTTGATCTGTTTAGAAGTCAACCAACAGAAACCGTTTAATTGCTGAATGTTTTTCGCTATTATTACTCTGTAAATTATTATTGATTGGTTGTTCAACCGTTTGATGAAATAGTGGATTATTTATTGTTTGTTTCTTTGTGGTTTTTGTTGTTGTTGCTGTCCCATCTTTTTGACCGTATAGTGGCGTTGCTCATTCCGAGTCCCAACTCGTAGACACACCTCCGCATGTTCAGGTCGCAGAATCCGAGACCAGCAGTCAAAGGGGAGATAATCTATGTTAGGCCCTCAGGAGGCAACCAACCGAGGTGACACTGCACTTCTGCTAAGTCACTTCGGTGGAGTTCAGTAGAGCCTGTTCAGGACGCCACCTACTAAGCCCCCTACTGACGACACTATTCTTTTAGTCGCGGAGCCAGCGTGAGTGAGGTCCTCCTCCGAGGGCGCCACCACGACCGTCCGCCGACAGCGCCCCAACACACTGCTCCCCATGACTTTGACCCGAACGCACCAAGGCATAGACTGGATCGGAAACCAAAACTGAGGTCACCATGAGAGCAGGGCTTGCAAAGCCACAGAATTTGAGACCTTTTTCTTTTTAATGATTGATGGAAATGAAGCGGATGATTATGATGATGGTATGGAGTTCCGTATCGGTCTGAAACAGGGCTGTATTCTACGCTTCCATTCATAATGATATCCCGGCGTTAACCAGGCCCGAGAACTACAGACACCTGCAATGTTGGTCTTGAAATTAGAGCAACACTCTCAGAGTCGCATCCGTTAAGCGGATGAAGCTCAACTGCGTGGTTTCAGTCTACCCATTGACTGATTGAGCCCATAGCCACTCACTCTGGGTAGGAATCGGTCCATGATCGAAAAAATCCTCGTCTCTGATGGGATTCGAACCTGAGACCTCCCAGCCAGTACTTAGTCTGCGACGCTAACCACTACGCCACAGCGGCTGGTGTTTGTTTCTTTGTTCGCTTTGTGTTTATGGTTAATTTTCATGTATTTATTTGTTTATTTATTATTTCTTTGTACGTTTGTGTGCACTTTTTTCAATGATGGAATACTTTGATATCAATGTTTATTTATTTGTTATTATGCTTCATTTAATTAATCCCACCCCCCACCTTCCCACATGATACGGGCAGAAATGAAAAATTTTGACTTCTGAGTTCTCTCTGTCTCTGTCTCTCTGTCTCTCTCTCTCTCTCTCTCTCTCTCTCTCTCTCTCTCTCTCTCTCTCTCTCTCTCTCTCTCTCTCTCTCTCTCTCTCTCTCATTTTTTTTGGAGCATGTCTGAATGGGAACAAGCCGTGTGTGTTGCTCTGTCCGGCTGTATGTGTGCGAGTGTGCGTGTGTGGCCGAAATATGTTCCACTTCATAGAGCCTAAACCATTGAACCAATCTGAATAAAACTTGGCAGAATTGTTCCTTAGGGTGCCTGTGTGCAGTTCTGGAAACATTTTTAGGACATGATATGCAGAAATTCAAAGTGTAAAGAAATGTGCCAAACACATTCCTTGCCGTGTAGAGTGGCACAATGGTATTGCGTTCGCTTCGTGTCAAGTAAACCCGAGTTCGAACCTGGGTACAGGGGATTTTTTCCTCTCATTCTGCACTAGGCCTTAATGGTCTGAACGTGGAGTCTTTCGGATGAGACGATAAACCGAGGTCCTGTGTGCCCATGCACTTAGCATATGTTGAACCCAGTGGCAACAAAAAAGTTGTCATTTGGTCAAAAGAGCTTGTAGTTGTACAGAGTACCAGGGCAGGGGAATTGATGTGGGCTACACAGTGGACACAAATCAATAGATTGTCCCATGGTTTATTAAAATATCAAACCAACTCATGTTATAAAGTAATAAACTACTCAGACATTGTTTCAGACATGTTTCAAACTAAAAGATTTAGAATCATGAGTAAAAAAAAACCCACTACAATAGGGCATTTGCCACGAGTGTTCGTTCTCTATACTGCTACTATATATACATATATATATACATACGTCGTCGGCACTGAAGAGGTTAAATATCTTGATATATTTGAATAAATTCTGGCAACACTGAGATTTTGCACAAAAGATAGTATAATTGCAAATAATGCCAACAAAATGAAAACATTTTGTGAGTTGCAATTTTGAATTACATAGACACAAAACTTTGCTTTCGTCTAAAGCACAAAAAATATTCCCAAAGTGTCTTTTGCTCAGATGCAGATATGTTGCTCTGCCTGTGTTTATGTGCACACTTGATTTGAAGTAAAATATTGACAATCCAGCATGCAAATTAGACATGCCGGAAGCATGGTTCAATAAAATTATTCAAAGAGACTCCAGATCAGGAAAAATCACAGGCCAGATTATATGGGTTGCTTAAGACTGAAAAACTAAATTATAATGTGCATTACCCCGCAAGAATAATGTGTTTAACTTCACTAAGATTAAAGCATAGTGATAGAACTTTACAAGTGTTGTGTTTAGCAAGTAAAGTTCTTTACAAAATAACAGTATAGATTACGTCATTTCACAACCGTGCACTACACAGGACACAATCATGTCGTTTCTCAAGTAATGCACACACACACCAACTGTTTTTAACTTGCAGAAACACAGATCTATTACCGAATGTTACAGTATAGTGATGAATCGTTCATTAAAATGAAAGTAAATCTGTTGTGTTTACTGTTGTCATGCACAGTGTAGAGTGGCACAGAGGTATCGCGTTCGCCTTGTGTCAAATAAACCCGAGTACGAACCTGGGTACAGGGGATTTTTCCTCTCACTTTACACTAGGCCTTACGGTCTGAACGGTCTTTCGGATGAGACGATAAACCGAGGTCCCGTGTGCCCATGCACTTAGCACACGTTAAACCCAGTGGCAACGAAAAAGTTGTCATTTAGTCCAAATTTACCCACCTCACCTTCCTCATCAGTCACACAAAAACTGCATGCAAACTTTTTTTTTTTAAATTGGGTGGCGCATGGCGCGCCTCTGACTGCGACGCACTCTCCAGGTGGGAGCAACCCGAATTTCACAGAGACGCCTCTGTGACTCTAAAGTACCTAATACCTTATAACAAATGATACGCAGCGCACAGCGGTGCGTCATGGTGGTTGTCAACTGGTGTGTGCAGATCCTGCTGGTGACCAGCACCCGCAGCCAGGACATGTGGGTGGTGCCTGGGGGAGGGATCGAGCCCCAGGAGGATCCCATGGACGCTGCAGTGCGGGAACTGGAGGAGGAGGCCGGGGTCAGGGGTCACAATGGCCGTCAGCATGGCGTCTTTGTGGTCAGTGTCATTGCTACTGTGTTACCTTGATGTGTTTGTTTTTTGATCATGTTCAGCTGTAACCAATGGCTCAACTACAAGTAGGTTTTAGAACTCGTGCTTTAGGGTAGTTTAGCAAAAAAACAAATTCCTTAGCTCCTTTCACTGTTTTCAGTAACGTCTATAATGTATATCTGTTTGCGGAGAGATAGGAAAGAGATTTTATCAAGCCAGTTTTTCTCTTGACAAACATGAACTAAGCAGTGAGAGAAAAACGGACAAAATCATGAGCTCACACAATTATTGAGAAATGTCTCAAGTCAACCAGAAATTTACATTTCAACAAAAACAAGCATGCACTAATTCAAGAGTCAGTTACTGCTGAGTGAGCCAGAAAAAGAAGAGCAGAGCTTCAGATTGTTTTTAAACTTCATGGGTCATGACCCCTGATTACAGAAAATGAGGGGTCAATTTTCAAAGTAAGGGCCAATAATGTGTCAAAGCTTCAGACTGTTTTGAAACCTCATGGGTCATATGACCCCTGGTTGCACAAAATGAGGGCTCAATTTGGGCCATTGGCCCAAACTTGGGTCATAGTATCCCCCTGATAACAGTATTTGAAGCTCTGTGAGAGCTTTAGTTCATTAAACAACACTACCATTTGGCGTGATTTGGGCCATAGAAAATACTCTTTCCATAGGCCTAAGGCAAGGATGAAAGGGAATGGAGGGTGGGGAGTGAACTCCCATTTCTGAAGTGGGAATGGTGGCAGACTTGGGGGCTTGAGTGTGCGAGAAAGGGAGGGGAGGGGGCAGGGCAGTGGGGAAAGATCCAGAGAGAAGGGATAGATTTTCACTCCCCAGACAGATTAGGTTGATTGGGAGGGAAGGGTGTTGGGGCGGCCTTTTGTTGGCCCATCCTTATTGATTTCAGGGGTTGTTGTGGTGCCATCAGCTAGACTATGGATTCTATATATTAATGTTCTTGGGCTTGTTGCTCTGTGTTGTTAGAAAGTTCTGTAACATTACATGAACGATGTTGCATAACACTAAAAATGACTAACAGTTATGTTCTTTTACTGGCATTCATTTAGGGCATGATTTGCAAGTGGTTTATTTGCATTAATTTGGCTTTTGTCATATTAAAAGATGTTCTAAGAAATGAAAGCCCAGCCTTTTGCCTTGCAGACTCTAGCTGACATTAATTTAATTTCTCTTGTCTCCGCCTAAGCATGCATGCAAACATGTACAAAAAAACAATCAGATACATGTACACTACATGCATTTCCTCCATCTGTGTGTGTTCATATCACCAAAATACAAGTGTTTTTGATAACACTAATAGCACCCATGCTTACTCTGAAAGATAAATCAATCAAACTGAGACCTGTGTAAGTACACACATGATCTTTGCTACATTTGGAATTATTTTGTATTTACTGAAATGGAAAGTGCTCAGTAAACAAGCAAGAAAGATATGGAACAAGTAGTGTAAGAGAGAAATGAAAGTGCTAGGCAATTAGTTGATTGGTATCCATAGCATCAGATCAATAGGACCCCTCTTCTCTTTCTGCAGACCGCTGTGCAAAGGGATTTTATTTCCCATTACATGACACCGTTGAACTTCTCTTCTCCATTCAATCATAAGTATTGATATGCGCATGAAAGCATGCACTCGCACACATTTGCCCACCTGCATGGAAAGCATTGTCACTGTCCATGCGATGGAGACACAAATATGTTCACATGACAGACAAATGTTTGCTTGCAAGCACATGTACACACACACGTACACGCTCATACATGCACGCAAGACACATTTGCATGAATGATTACCATTGATAACAAAATATGCAGCACTAGAGTACTCACAAGTCTACGCATTGGCTGGGTCAGTACGTACGCCCCCTTGAAATCGTAGAGATCGTAACGAAAATTGCGTCATTTATTCCAATGATGTTTATTTCTTCCAGATTCCATTTTTGAAACAAAAGAGACCAACCTTCATGGTAAAATCTGAATCTACTCATTTTATGTTAAAGTTTCCTTCCTCACGGCACTTGGTGTGGGGTGAAAGTTGCTATGGTACATATAGGTGTATATAGATTAAAAAAACCGCAACACCCGTATGTAGGATGCGCACTGACCTGTACCGGTACGCAATGACCAATTTGTCAACAGTCTTCAGAAATCCGTTTGCTTCTAGAAAACGGTTTCAGTTACAAAGCAGAGCGTTGATACAGTGGAAGCAGAAACATTTTAACAGACGCTGGTATCTGAATTTTTTCCAATGTCGAACTGGAGATCCACAAATTGACATCATGTTACGATAATGCAACCCCACTAAGTACTCTAGTAACAAATTGAACAACAGACAAATTGTCCATTTGATCAGCATATATAATTCTTACTCCTTGTTTTCATTATCTATTGTTATATAACATTAACAAAAACGATAATGGTTTGAATACTTTTTTGTTGTTGTTGCTGTCCCATCTTCTGGGCTGTACAGTGGCGTTGCTCCCACGCCGCTCGTTCCGAATCCCAATTCGCAGCTACACCCCGGTTTGTTCAAGTCGCAGAATCCGAGACCAGCAGTCCAAGGGGAGCGAATCTATGTCAGGCCGTCAGGAGGCAACCAACCGAGGAGACATTGCACTTCTGCTGAGTCACTTCGGTGGAGTTCAGTGGAGCCTGTTCGGGACACCACCTACTAAGCCCCCTACTGACGACACTATTCTCTTAGTCGCGGAGCCAGCGTGAGTGAGGTCCTCCTCCGAGGGCGCCACCACGACCGTCCACCGACAGCTCCCCAGAACACACTGATCCCCATGACTTTGACCCGAACGCACCAAGGCATAGACTGGATTGGAAGCCGAAACTGAGGTCACCATGAGAGCAGGGCATGCAAAGCCACAGAATTTGAGACATTTTTTAATTTTATGATTGATGAAAAATGAGGCCGATGATGATGATGCTATGGAGTTCCGTATCGGTCTGAGACTGCATGGCAGGGCTGCATTCTACGCTTCCTTTCATAATGATATCCTGGTGTTAACCAGGCCCGAGAACTACAGACACCTGCAGTGTTGGTCTTGCAATTAGAGCAACACTCAGAATCGCATCCGTTAAGCGGATGAAACTCGACTGTGTGGTTTCAGTCTTCCCATTGAGCCCACAACCACTCACTCTGGGTAGGAGTCGGTCCAGGACCGAAAAAACCCTCGCCTCTGATGGGACTCGAACCCAAGACCTCCCAGCCAGTAGTCCGCGACGCTAACCACTACACCACGGCGGCTGGTATGGTTTGAATACTTGGTTGGTGTGAAGAAATAGTGTGGCTGTCAGTCATGCACATGCTTAATTTTTATGATTTGCGATGATCACATTATTTTATTGCCGACATGTTCAGAAGATGTTTCAACAAATCACTTACATGACCCAGCCAAATGCCATAACCAGCATGGAGATTGAAAATCAATGCCAACATGGCCCTAATGCAGCCATGTACACTTCAGATGTGTTCAGAAAAAGTATCAGCAACAGGGTTTTTGAAAAGGTAGAGATTGTGTGCATTTGATTTACACATTTGACCTCTCAAATCACCCCCTAGAATCTCAAACCATGCGTGAGATTTACCCTTTAAAATCTCAACTAGGGGGTGAGATGACGCATTGAAATGATGATTTGTGCGTTAACACAGTTGTTACTTTTCAGTAACTAATGATGTTACTCCTATTTCAATGGTCTGCTAGGCCTATCTAGGCTAGGTACTGCCACAAGCTGGAGTCGCAAGCCTAGATCTACTGAAAACTCTGCAAGATAGTGCCAGAAAACTTGAAAACAAAGAAGGAACAGATCGTTCTGCAAACAGAAAAAAGCATGCAGTGATGAGTGTGTGTGTGTGTGTGTGTGTGGTGTGTGTGTGTGTGTGTGTGTGTGTGTGTGTGTGCATGCCTGTGTCTGTGTGTTGTGTGCACGCTCGCGCGTGTGCATGTCTCTCTCTGTGTGCGTGTGTGCGCGCGCGTGCACGCTCAGGAATTGGTTAAGAATGTCTCATATTTTCGTCTTGACCCTTTAAAATTTTAAACTGAGGGTGAAAATTCCACTTAAAACTGTAAACAGGGGGAGCTTACCCCTTAAAAGAGAAACAAATCAGAAACCCTGAGCAAAAACTTGTGACAAAAACACACTTATTTCTGTGTTGTGGAGTGCATGGGCAATCTTGTACTTTAGTCACTCCCCTCATGTTTACCACCCTCAATGTCAAAGTCTGCTTCTTTCAGTTTTATGAAAATAGTCCTAGGCTGACCTAACCCTATCCCTTTCCCAGAAAGGGCAGGCAGAATGCAGGGCTGCTAAAATACTGCGTTATCGCAGAACTCAGCGTCGAAAAAATTCTGGAATAAATTCCTAGGATAAATTCCGCTCTGATAAATTGATCTCTAGAACCCATGTGCAACAATCATCCTCAAGCATTGATATCAACTACCCCAAAAGTCGGAATATCTCCTGATACCGGTAAAGCATTAAAACAAAGCGAAGGGTGTTGTCCAAGCTGGGGTACATTGCATTTGTATAATGTATTACACGTTGCAGCAGTATTCAGGGTTCAAAACGTTAAAATGGTGATGCTATGTGTCTATGTCTGAACCGAAAGGTATCAGTGCAAATAGTCTTGATACTCCTCTGCCTGTTTTTGTGAACCTCTGTCGTAGAGAGAGATAGAAGAAAAAGTAGCTAGAAATATTTAAAGATCAGCTAAATTATGTTGGTAAAATACTGTTCATAAAACTATTAAAAGGCAGGCTCTTGTGGGCAGTCAGGCAGCGCGTTCGGCCCTTGTATAGGTAATGCAAAAAAAATGTGAATCATCAGAACCGAGAACGTTCAGAAAACCTATTCAGCATTTGTTACAATGTTAGCAGACAGGCCTAGAAGTAATTTGACACAGTACTTGATGAATGCATATTACTATTTCAGTTTTATTTTTACTTTTTTGTGTGGAGAATAAAGGTTTTCTACAGAAAGTATGATTATCCTGGGGTCTTTTACCTTCCCCCTTACATCCTAGTTTCTCTCCATGCACATCATTGCATAGACAGTCATTTTCACACACCCCGTGGGGATACCGGGGGGTCTTTTGTATAAATAGTTCTGTGCTTGATCTTCCTCTAATCTGTCACTCTCTTTGACTCTGCCTTTTACCTTTGCTTACTGTCATCTACTATCTTTCTGCCTTACCGGTCCATTCTCCTGCCTTTTTTTCACGAAACACTTTCAAAAACATTTCCTCCAGCCGAAGTCGGACTTGCTGGGCCTAACTATTTCTTAGTTAGGCGCATAACGGCAGCATGACGCATCTATGCTCATAATTGACAGGAAACTGTCTAAGCGATCGAAGGAGAAGAAGAAGAAGTCATTTTCACTTCCACCAATACAATCATTATGCTTAATATATATATTGGCATTATTTGAAACATGACGTGTCTAAAACGCTCATTTTTACTCTATCCATCATGCAAACATTTATTGTTTTCTTTGTCTTATCCATCATGCAAACATTTATTGTTTTCTTTGTCTCTGCTTGTCTCCCTGTGTCTCTCTGCCTGTCTACTAATGGTGGTGGGGTTTTCCTTCTTCTTCTTCCTTTTCACTTTTATGAGGGCTGGATGCAAACAAGGCTGTATAATGCTTATTCTTATCCCTCAATAAAAAAGGTTTGTTCGTTCGTTCTGCCTCCCTCCCTCTCTCTCTCTCTCTCTCTCTCTCTCTCTCTCTCTCTCTCTCTCTCTCTCTCTCTCCCCCCCCCCCCCCCCCCCCCCACTCTCTCTCTGTCTTCATCTTCCTCCTGTTTGCCGAATTCCAAACAGCAAACCTTTAGGAACACCTATTGTCACACTGGTGCGTGCACTTGCATGCATACACACAAAGACAATGATTTTGTTACGGTGTTGACAACACATAAAGGCTTCTCTGGGTTTGTTATTGTGTTTAACCTTTTCACCGCCAATGTCGCATTTA
>JAGGCT020002447.1:32500-38538 GCA_017654935.2 Phymorhynchus buccinoides | reverse complement strand
CACGGGGGTCACTACAGCGGTGCTGCAGCCTGGGGTCACGGGGGTCACTACAGCAGTGCTGCAGCCTGGGGTCACGGGGGTCACTACAGCGGTGCTGCAGCCTGGGGTCACGGGGGTCACTACAGCAGTGCTGCAGCCTGGGGTCACGGGGGTCACTACAGCAGGGGGTGCTGCAGCCTGGGGTCACGGGGGTCACTACAGCAGTGCTGCAGCCTGGGGTCACGGGGGTCACTACAGCAGTGCTGCAGCCTGGGGTCACGGGGGTCACTACAGCAGTGCTGCAGCCTGGGGTCACGGCAGGTCACTACAGCAGTGCTGCAGCCTGGGATCACGGGGGTCACTACAGCAGTGCTGCAGCCTGGGGTCACGGGGGTCACTACAGCAGTGCTGCAGCCTGGGATCACGGGGGTCACTACAGCAGCGCTGCAGCCTGGGGTCACGGGGGTCACTACAGCAGTGCTGCAGCCTGGGGTCACGGGGGTCAATACAGCAGTGCTGCAGCCTGGGGTCACGGGGGTCACTACAGCAGCGCTGCAGCCTGGGGTCTAGGGGTCACTACAGCACTGCTGCAGCCTGGGGTAACGGAGGTCACTACAGCAGTGCTGCAGCCTGGGGTCACGGGGGTCACTACAGCAGTGCTGCAGCCTGGGGCCACTAGGGTGACCACAGGCCTGGTGTCCATGACAACCCTTACACCAGGCAACTCCTGCAGTCTCTCCTCGTCACCCTACAACAAGCCATTAATTAATAGTGGTTGAATGTGTGCTCACTCCGTATGTGTGTGTATGCTTATAGTTTATGTGTATGGGTGTGTGCGTATGTGTGTTTGTGTGTCTGTATGTGTGTGCTGTATGTGCGTGCGCGTAGGCATGTCTGTTTGTGTGTGCGTATGTGTGTTTGTGTGTCTGTATGTGTATGTGTATATGTGTGTGTGTGTGTGTGTGTGTGTGTGTGTGTGTGTGTGTGTGTGTGTGTGTGTGTGTGTGTGTGTGTGTGTGTGTGTGTGTGTGTGTGTGTGTGTGTGTGTGTGTGTGTGTGAGTGTGTGCTGTGTATGCGTGTGCGCAGGCTTGCCTGTTTGTGTGTGTGTGTGTGTGCATGTATGGGTGCGTGCATGCGAGTGCGTGCGTGCGTGTGTATGTACGTGTGTGTTAGTGTGTGTGCGTGCACGTTTATAGAAGTAGTATGTATGTTTAAATGTGTACAAATGATGCTTCCGTCGCGGTGGACACTAATGGGTGCTGCTTCTGTCTGATCTATTGTTCCAGCCTTCCATGATCCTTTTACTTGATAAGAGTGTGGGCATGTTATTGTTTTTATTTGTTTTGTTGTTTTAACCAGTTATCATCAGCTTGACTTGTCGATTTTACTTGACTCGATTCCTCGGTTAATGAATGTGCCGTTTTTTTGCTTTGGTAACAGCCAGTGACTTTTTTCTTTCTTTTTTTCCCTTTGTTTCTGAGCGCGCTGTTGACAAACCTTTTAATGCTAAGAACGTTTTCATATTATAATTATGTTGGTGACATTAACTATTCAACAATGGCCAATGGCCTATAGTTTGCTTTGCCTCCGGGCTGAGTAGTAGGAGTAGTAATGGTAGTAGAAGGAGTAAATTGTAGTGAAATAGGTGTTTTCCATTTATTTATTTGTTTGTTTGTTTATTCGGTTGGTTAGTTTTCTGTTTTGTTTGTTTTTACTGCTGATGTTGATGCTCTGCCTACCATGTCGTTGCTATATTACTGTTAATCGTTGTTGTTTCTGTTGGCGATGTTCCTGTGTCTCAATGTTCATTTATAGCATTAGTTATGTATTGCATGCTTAGAACCAAGGACAGAATGGGAAGACTAGGTCCAGCCTAAATTCTTTGTAAAATGAAGTGTCTGAAGTCTGAACTCTCTCTCTCTCTCTCTCTCTCTCTCTCTCTCTCTCTCTCTCTCTCTCTCTCTCTCTCTCTCTCTCTCTCTCTCTCTCTCTCTCTCTCTCTCTCTCTCTCTCTCTCTCTCTCTCTCTCTCTCTCTTTTAGCAAAGGGCATCCAATCAAGGTCACTTTCGACAGTGGCAGGTTCAAATAACAGACAACATTGGAAGAAGATGGTAGCCCATGCAAAGGTACTCCCAGGCAGTGTATGCCTAAATCTATAGCAAAATATTTTTTTTGATAGCTTTCCGTTTGTGAAAACTTACACCACAAAGGCGTACAATACTGCTGATGTTGATGCTCTGCCTACCATGTCGTTGCTATATTACTGTTTAATCGTTGTTGTTTCTGTTGGCGATGTTCCTGTGTCTCAATGTTCATTTATAGCATTAGTTATGTATTGCATGCTTAGAACCAAGGACAGAATGGAAGACTAGGCCCAGCCTAAATTCTTATCTTTGTTAAATGAAGTGTCTGAAGTCTGAAGTCTGAACTCTCTCTCTCTCTCTCTCTCTCTCTCTCTCTCTCTCTCTCTCTCTCTCTCTCTCTCTCTCTCTCTCTCTCTCTTTTAACAAAGGGCATCCAATCAAGGTCACTTTCGACAGTGGCAGGTTCAAATAACAGACAACATTGGAAGAAGATGGTAGCCCATGCAAAGGTACTCCCAGGCAGTGTATGCCTAAATCTATAGCAAAATATTTTTTTTGATAGCTTTCTGTTTGTGAAAACTTACACCACAAAGGCATCCTTTTTGGAGCACCGGGGACCGTAGGATGATGATGAGATTAGCGTACAATCGGTCAGAGACCCTTATGGATGGACCGTGAATTCTGCGAATTTTTATTATGATCAGTTCAGTGTCTTTATAAACATGCATTGTCAGAAAAAGAGAACTCAGAAATAAAACGTTTTTTAATGTTTATGTTTTATTGCCATTTTTGTGTGAAATGATTCACAGCATCGTTGTAGAAACAAGCAGAACACCTCAGCCAATTTTTCAGAACGATTGGTCCAGTAGTTTAGACTCTGACAAGTGAGAACGCATATTTGTTTTTACAGACAGACAGTCAGGCAGCCTACACAGACATATAAGAACACACAGGCCCTCTTTCGATTTCAAAGCATGTCCGTTCTTATACCACTGGGAGTAGTTACAATAAGACCGGACGCGGGTACTAATTTGGGGAGAACTGGGTTGGGTGGGTTGTCAGATTTTATGGGGTCAGTTTCTAAGTTCTAAGTATCAGGTGTTCTCTGGGTGATAGGTTTATGGCGACCATCCCCTACATGACAGGGTTGCCTAAATGCTTTGCGTTCTGTAACGCTCTGGCTTGCGCTTGCAGAATTAAATTTGTATGCTTACAAGTACTACATAATGTAGGGTTATTTTATATATTATGTTTCAACTCACGTGTGGGGGACGTAACTCGGGATATTTTTAGATGTGAGAGAATGGATGAGGAGTTGGGTACACTCCTAATCTATTTGTTGTTATTTAAGAATTTGTTTAGTGTTTTGTGTATGTGTGTGACGTGTCCTCAAGACGATTATCCTTGTATACATGAGGACAAAATAAAACAAAGTTGAAGTTGAAGTTGTATCTATATTTGTGAGTGATTCTTTGAATTTTGTACTGTGTTCAAAATGTGAATCTATATTTGTGAGTGATTCTTGAATTTTGTAATGTGTTCATAGTGTGAATCTATATTTGTGTTGTGTGTGTGTGTGTGTGTGAGTGTGTGTGTGTGTGTGTGTGTGTGTGTGTGTGTGTGTGTGTGTGTGTGTGTGTGTGCGTGTGCGTGCGTGTGCGTGCGTGCGTGCGTGTGCGTGCATGCGTGCGGGCGTGTGTGTGTGTGCGTGTGTGTGCGCGCGTGTGTGCGTGTGTGTATGTGAGTCTGTGTGTGTATGCGTGTTTGTGTTTTTGTGTGTGCATGCGTGCGCGTGTGTGTTGTGTGACCTGTTTCTGCCCCGCCTCTCCCCTCCCCCCTTTCTTTCCACACACACAAAGCAGCTACTTGTGAATCTATATTTGTGAGTGATTCTTGAATTTTGTAATGTGTTCATTGTGTGAATCTATATTTGTAGTGTGTGTGTGTGTGTGTGTGTGTGTGTGTGTGTGTGTGTGTGTGTGTGTGTGTGTGTGTGTGTGTGTGTGTGTGTGTGTGTGTGTGTGTGTGTGTGTGTGTGTGTGTGTGTGTGTGTGTGTGTGTGTGTGTGTGTGTGTGATTGTGTGTGTGTGTGTGTGTGTGTGTGTGTGTGTGTGTGTGTGTGTGTGTGTGTGTGTGTGTGTGTGTGTGTGTGTGTGTGTGTGTGTGTGTGTGTGTGTGTGTGTGTGTGTGTGTGTGTGTGTGTGTGTGTGTGTGTGTGTGTGTGTGTGTGTGTGTGTGTGTGTGTGTGTGTGTGTGTGTGTGTGTGTGTGTGTGTGTGTGTGTGTGTGTGTGTGTGTGTGTGTGTGTGTGTGTGTGTGTGTGCGTGCGTGTGCGTGTGTGTGTGCGTGTGTATGTGTGTTTGTGTGCGTGTGCGTGAGTGTATGTGAGTCTGTGTGTGTGTATGCGTGATTTTTTTGGGTGTGTACATGCGCATGCGTGCGTTTTTTGTGACCTGTTTCTCCCCCGCCTCTCCCCTCCCCCCTTTCTTTCCACACACACAAAGCAGCTACTTGATTTCACACTCACTTTTCTTTTTTCTGCTTCTTCACTCATAACCCCATCCAGCTCTCTATTTATCTCTCTATCTCTACCTGATATGTTCTCACCTTTCCCAATAGACGATTTGTTTAGGGGGAAAAAACCCAGGGGAGAGCACTTCGTGAAAATTAGAGTTGTTGTTGTTGTTTAAAAAAAAAAAATTCACTCTTTACTATAAACAAAACACCATGTTGACATGACTTTCGAGTTGATTACCTCGACTTACTCGGTCAAAATCATAGCAATTATTGCGGCATGGCGTCGAAGCTTGAAACCGCAAGAGCATTCAAAAAAACCAAACAAACCATGAGGGGTGGCCATGCAGTATCTACAAACTGTACAACTGGCAAAACGTGACGTAAAAATATAAATTACATCAATTTTAGAATGAGCACGGTGTTCTAAGTGATGCAAGTCTACTCAAGTACACCAGGCGAGAGCTGGGGATCTACCTGATGTTAGAATAGCTTCCCCTGTTTGACTGATTGAATTAGGCAAGATCGCTCCCACACACCATGAAATTACTCCCCTTGATTATTTCTGAACAATTCCTATTACCACAACACCCCCCCCCCCCTTCCCTCCCCACCCTTGGCCTTATCCCTTTTAGTCCCAAGCCTTTAATCACCTGCTTGTCACCCACTGAAGAAGAACACAGTTTGAACGCTCTGCAATGCCAACGCCATCAGGTCAGATATACCTCTTCATTATTTTCCACTCTGTCATGTAAGAACTGATATTGTACTTTGATATACTGTGGGAAACCAGATTGTCAAATTATGTTCATGTTTAAGAACTGATATTTTGAATAAATCAAAAGTGTTTTTAGATAGTAGTAGCATACTCATATGTACTGAATGTCAAGCCCACAGCTCATCGTGTACATAGGTACACATATACCCTTTTCATCCACATGCCCACACAGACACCAGCACACAAATGTGTCCTTATGACTCAGGAAACAAGCACACAATAAGTGTGCCATTATCAAATGTCAGCATGCAGAAATCAAACACACTTAGACACAGGCACAGGCACAGACACACACACACACACACATACACACACACACACACACACACACACACACACACACACACACACACACACACACACACACACACACACACACACACACACACACACACACACACACCCACCCACACACGCACTGCATACACACTGTGACACACACTGCATACACACACACACCACATAGATACACACACACATTTGCGCATGCCCACACGCATGTGCATGCACACTCAGTCACGCACACACGCGCACACACACACACACACACACACACACACACACACACACACACACACACACACACACACACACACACACACACACACACACACACACACACACACACACACACACACACACACACACACACACATACACACACACACACACACACACACAC
>JAGGCT020002447.1:25000-27500 GCA_017654935.2 Phymorhynchus buccinoides | reverse complement strand
AGAGAGAGAGAGAGAGAGAGAGAGAGAGAGAGAGAGAGAGAGAGAGAGAGAGAGAGAGAGAGAGAGAGAGAGAGAGAGAGAGAGAGAAGAGAGAGAGAGAGAGAGAGAGAGAGAGAGAGAGAGAGAGAGAGAGTCAAAATCAAACTCAAAGCTAGTTTAATGTTTAGGCCTCTGGCCCATAACAATATTGACAAACAAAATGTTTTTTGGGGTGTTTTTTTAAAGAAAAACACATCGCAGTTGTTACGTTTCTGATGTACTGGGATTACGTCAATATGGCTTGCCAATTGATAAAAACAAAATGGCACAACCGTTCGTAAGCTGACTCTGTAAGCTGACTCTGTACGAAAGCATGTTGCCAATTAATTTTCGTTCAGATTGGTTAAGTAGTTTAGGTGCTGCGAAGTGGAACACGTTTTCTTCACTCACAGACGTAAACACGTACGCATGCTCTCGGTTCCATTGCAAGGTACTCCCATTCTTTCTGTTAGATCTGGGAGTTTAAAAACACCCCCCCCCCCCTCAAAAAAAAAATTAGCGGATCGCTGAGCGGCAGATAAGTTCCCGAGCCAGTGAACTGTGCTCCAGTGACAAAAAAAACTGAGCAATTGCCAAACTTTTTTTTAACAAATAACAAGATCAAGGTCACGACAGCCATAATTTATGCGCAGATGTTTTCACTCATGGTGACAGTCATACGTCCACACAAAATTTGAAGCTATTCTGTCTAGCGGTTCCAGAGATATCCTTGGAAGAGACAGAGAAGAAAAAAAATGTTAAGGTAACGACAGCGATAATTAACTTTATGCTCAGATGCCTTTCTCTCATGGTGATACACCAACACACAAAATTTGAAGTGATTCTGCATAGCGGTTTGGGGGATATTCTTAGGACAGCAACGATCAGGCAAAGCAGATAATGTTCAGCCGCTCGGGAACTTATCTGCCGCTCGGGGATGCAGTTGTTATTGGCTGTATTACATAGACAAGGTTCTTTGTTAGGAATTCTGTGTTATTGTTATCATGTGTGTGTGTGTGTGTGTGTGTGTGTGTGTGTGTGTGTGTGTGTGTGTGTGTGTGTGTGTGTGTGTGTGTGTGTGTAGAGAGAGAGAGAGAGAGAGAGAGAGAGAGAGAGAGAGATTAGGCACCCCCCCCCCCCCACACACACACACACATAAACACACACTCACACACTCACACACACACACACACACACACACACACACACACACACTTGTAGGCGCACAACCCACTCTCTCTCTCTCTCTCTCTCTCTCTCTCTCTCTCACTCTCTCTCTCTCTCTCTCTCTTCTCTCTCTCTCTCTCTCTCTCTCTCTCTCTCTCTCTCTCTCTCTCTCTCTCTCTCTCTCTCTCTCTCTCTCCTCTCTCTCTCTCTCTCTCTCTCTCTCTCTCTCTCTCCTAATATGCAATTATTATGTTCGGTTGATGCATACCTTCTTGTATTTTGTATGCCCTGCCTCCCCTTCCTCCAAACATTGTATTGTGGCCTAAGGCCAATGTACAATAAACATTCGAGTTCCGAGTTCCGGGTTCTCTCTCTCTCTCTGTGACACCCGTTTTGGGGCTAAGGCAACCTTTAAAGGTGGACTCTGACAGATGAGTTTTTGCAAGAAACACGTCGAGATCACCAGAAAGGATCCGAACACTCACTTTGCTCTTGTTTCCTAGAAATTAAACCGTCAAAACGGCGATTCCTCCTTGGCGGAGATGCCGGAGAGAGTAGCCATTTTGGTTGGGGTGGGTGGAGGTCACTCATTGTGGTTGAAGCGTTTTTTTTTTTGTAGTGCAGTAAAAAAAAAAAAAGGAGCTATTCCCTTTGTTGTGAGCGAAACTCTTTTAGGTAAACTGCATAACATTTATAAAAATAAAAAGAGGCTTGTATTGCGAAAAGTTCGTGCAAACGATTTGGTATAAACGCAGGCGGCCATTAAAAAAGAGATGGTAAACGCCTTCTCGTTGGGTGAAAGAATTTGACTTCCAGCACCTCCGCCAAGGAGGAATCGCCGATTTGACGGCTTCATTTCTGGGAAACCAGAGCAAAGTGAGTGTTGCGATCTCTGTAAAGGGCGTTTTCCTGGTGATCTCGACGTGTTTCTTACAAAACCTCATCCATCAGGGTGCCCCTTTAATAATTTACCGCCAATTTCGCGCCACAAGCAGATGTGTACTGTGCCGTAGTAACCACGTGCAGGACGAAAAGGCGGGAAAAGATATGCAATATAATGTAGCTGTTCATTTCGTTGGCTTGTTCGCTAACTGCGGTGTTATATTAAAGTTTTTTTGTTTTTTTTATAAATTCTTACTGTTAATTCACATAGCCACAACATAATAATGAAAAAGGTTGGAAAAAAAGATTGTTTCAGCAAAATGCCCCGAATGTCAACACCACATCCTGGTCGAGAGAGATTATATGCTGAAAATGAAAGTTCGAAAATCTGTATGAGGACACCGACACCTCCCCCCCTCTCTCTCTCTCTCTC
>JAGGCT020002447.1:5000-22500 GCA_017654935.2 Phymorhynchus buccinoides | reverse complement strand
GTGCGCGCGCGCGTGCGCACGCACGTGTACGTGTATCCTTCTTCAGGGCAGTATACGTGCATAACCATATGCAGACATGATTTGTGTATGATGTATGTTAGAAGCTGTTTGTCCACATCAGTGCATGCGTAAGCATGCACGAAACACACACACACACACACACACACACACACACACACACACACACACACACACACACGCACACGCGCGCACGCACACGCACACACACACACACACGCACACACACACGCATACGTGGACATGATTTGTGTTTGACCACACAAGCACACATCAGTGCATGCGCACACACACACACACACACACACACACACACACACACACACACACACACACACACACACACACACACACACACACACACTGCACACACACATTTGTGTTTGGTGTAGGTTAGAAACTGTTTGTTCACATCAGTGCATGCGCATGCACGGACGTAAGACACACGCACATACACACGCACACACACACACACACACACACACACACACACACACACACACACACACACACACACACACGCACACACACACACACACACACACACACACACACACACACACACACACACACACACACACACACACACACACACACACACACACACACACACACACACACACACACACACACACACACACACACACAAGGGAAGTGAACAAAGCAGAAGTATAGTGTACACATTAGCATTACGTATTATTGGAATATCGACTCGCGCACATAAGCTTTACTGGTGTTCATAGACACACAGAGTATTGTGCACTCACATATACATGCAAGTGCACAGACAATGAGAGAGAGAGAGAGAGAGAGAGAGAGAGAGAGAGAGAGAGAGAGAGAGAGAGAGAGAGAGAGAGAGAGAGAGAGAGAGAGAGAGAGAGAGAGAGAGAGAGAGAGAGAGAGAGAGAGAGAGAGAGAGAGAGAGAGAGAGAGAGAGAGAGAGAGAGAGAGAGAGAGAGAGAGAGAGAGAGAGAGAGAGAGAGAGAGAGAGAGAGAGAGAGAGAGAGAGAGAGAGAGAGAGAGAGAGAGAGAGAGAGAGAGAGAGAGAGAGAGAGAGAGAGAGAGAGAGAGAGAGAGAGAGAGAGAGAGAGAGAGAGAGAGGCGTAGGAACGTTTTCAAGCGCACAGACAAGATAGATGGACAGGTTAAGTTACACGTCTTAATTAGTAAATGCTACAAAAACACTTTACAATTATTATTTTAACCATAGTCATAATCAACAATACAAAATCTATGAATGAAAGAAAGCGTGATGTGAATTGCAAGGAGAGAACAAAAAGACATCAAAATACAACCATGTTTGGGGGCGGTTCAGCCAGTCATGGAAGAGGGGAGGGGGTAGTTCCAAGTGGTCAGTTGGGGTGGGGTGAGGGGTCTGGGGGGCTTGCCTCCCAGAAGCTGATGATAATTTCAATGTAAAAGATGCAATCAAGGCTTCTCATGAGCGAATAAGCTCAAACTATAACATGGGACTACATTTCTCCCTCTTTTTCTTTTCTTTCCATTTTTTTTCTGAGGGGGTGGAACCCCTGTAACCCCTCTCAAATCCATATTTGAGGTAGTACCGAAGTCCGAAGACAGTATTATTAATAAGCAGACGCACAATGTTTTCAATAGAAATATGCACCAATGATTAATAATGAACTTTGTTTTGTGTAAAGTAAAGACAAAGAGAGATCAGTTTATCAATGTGTCTTGTGTAAAGTAAAGAGAGATCAGTTTATTAATGTGTTTTGTGTAAAGTAAAGAGAGAGATCAGTTTATTAATGTGGTTTGTGTAAAGTAAAGAGAGAGACAGTTAAAAAAAGGAAGTCCAAAGACATGTAGCAATAATATATTATAACAATGAGGCCTATACATCAAATTAAAGAAAAGGAAAGGAAACATATCTGAGCCATCTAAACGTCATATCACATTGCAGCAGGTCTTTGTTGGGTGATGACTGAGTTTAAGACAAGCCCAAACCATACAAGAACAAACTTACTGAACGTCATGCCACATTGTAGCAGGTCTTTGTTGGGTGATGACTGAGTTTAAGACAAGCCCAAACCATATAAGAACAAACTTACTGAACGTCATGCCACATTGTAGCAGGTCTTTGTTTGGTGACGATTGAGTTTAAGACAAGCCCAAACCATACAAGAACAAACTTACTAAACGTCATGCCACATTGCAGCAGGTCTTTGTTGGGTGACGACTGAGTTTAAGACAAGCCCAAACCATACAAGAACAAACTTACTGAACGTCATGCCACATTGTAGCAGGTCTTTGTTGGGTGATGACTGAGTTTAAGACAAGCCCAAACCATATAAGAACAAACTTACTGAACGTCATGCCACATTGTAGCAGGTCTTTGTTTGGTGACGATTGAGTTTAAGACAAGCCCAAACCATACAAGAACAAACTTACTGAACGTCATGCCACATTGTAGCAGGTCTTTGTTGGGTGACGACTGAGTTTAAGACAAGCCCAAACCATACAAGAACAAACTTACTGAACGTCATGCCACATTGTAGCAGGTCTTTGTTGGGTGATGACTGAGTTTAAGACAAGCCCAAACCATATAAGAACAAACTTACTGAACGTCATGCCACATTGTAGCAGGTCTTTGTTTGGTGACGATTGAGTTTAAGACAAGCCCAAACCATACAAGAACAAACTTACTAAACGTCATATCACATTGTAGCAGGTCTTTGTTGGGTGACGACTGAGTTTAAGACAAGCCCAAACCATATAAGTACAAACTTACTTACTAAGCATCATTCGTATCTATAAGCAAGAAGTGTACTTTACTACTTATTTACTTTAGACATTATTTCAGGTACATTGGACACATCATTATTGGAAATCAAACCAGGCCATGCTACTGTCAAATATTGTGATAAAAAAAATCAGTTATAATCGATGATACTTGTTCAAAACAAATCAGTCATTATCACCATCATCCACCTAATAAAACAAAGCATACCAAATTCTACCAATTGTGTAAAACTTCATAACGTGTGTGTCAGTCAGTCCTGTCTGACTAGCCACGGCTTCCAGATACAAAGGAGGCAATTACTATTCTGGAGGACTGGGTATAGTGTTAAATGTAAAGAAGTCTTGGCTAAAATATCCACACTCTCCTGGACAAAGAGATTTTAGACAGCTGGTGCTGGGGAAGGTCCCCAAAGGCCAAATAATCATTTTTGTTGCAGTACTGGTAAGAGCCAGTGCAAATGCCTCCGCGTTTGGGATTCATTTTAACTCACAAAAGATTAACAATTTACCATGATTTGCCATCTCTAGATTCAAAATGTGACATAGAACATGGATCAAAGGTAAACCTACATTTGAAAACAACGGATAAACCAGTGGAACCGGGCTGAACCATGCAGGCCCTCAGCTCTAATGAGCGCTTTCAATTTCAATCACATGAATTCCCATTAGCAACTTAACTGAAGTTTGGATTGTGTGTGTGCCGTCTGTCCTTTTCCATCTTCAAGGGTGTGGAAGTGCTGGGATTGCCGAGTGTAGAACGCAAGGGGAGGGTTGACAGACGCAGAATCGGGGTGAAACTGGTCTATCTTTTTTAAGTCACAGGGGGCATGTGGGGAAGGGGTGGGGGACAGAAGATATAGATAAGGGGACATTATTTGATAGGTCTCGTACTTCTACGTTTAAGAACGGGCATAATTTCAATATCAGAATTTTAAAGAAATCGATGTAAATTATTGTATTAAAAAAATGGAGCCTTTGACCACACCCACCCCTCTCTCTCTCTCTCTCTCTCTCTCTCTCTCTCTCTCTCTCTCTCTCTCTCTCTCTCTCTCTCTCTCTCTCTCTCTCTCTCTCTCTCTCTCTCTCTCTTCTCTGGATTCCTTTTGTCTGAGGACCTCATGAAAAGAAGCATTTTATGCTTATTGAGCTATTCCTCATTAAAGATTTCAAGTTTCAAGTTTCAAGTTTCTCTCTCTCTCTCTCTCTCTTTCTTTGTCTCTGTGTCTCTCTCTGTCTCAGTCCATGTCTGTCTCTCTCTCTCTCTGCTTCATTTTATTTTTGGGGGGAGCGTGTCTGCCCCCCCCCCCCCCCCCCCCCCTATGTGCCAGGAGAAGGGGGACAGCCGCCCCCTCTCCGTGTTTCTATGTCACTGATAGACTACCTACAACTTTGGAGGAGATTTTCCGCAGCAGTATTCAGGGTGTTGTGAGGACAGAACCAAAGCAGCAGCAAAGAAGCTGTATCAATAGCAATATCTCACCATTCTGGAATGAAGTAGAGGGCTAAAAAAGCAATTTGAAAACAATGCAACTATGTCCCTATAATACAAGCTATTTAGGTTTTATGATTAAGTCTCTCTCTCTCTCTCTCTCTCTCTCTCTCTCTCTCTCTCTCTCTCTCTCTCTCTCTCTCTCTCTCTCTGTGTCTCTCTCTGTCTCTGTCTGTCTGTCTGTCTGTCTGTCTGTCTGTCTGTCTCTCTGTCTCTCTCTCTCTCTCTCTCTCTCTCTCTCTCTCTCTCTCTCTCTCTCTCTCTCTCTCTCTCTCTCTCTCTCTCCCTCTCTCCTTTTCGCTTGCTGGCTTGCTCGACTCTTTGGGGGGCAGGAAGACATGTCTGCCCCCTCTCCTCTGAGCCAGGGGGGAGGGGGGGGGGAGGAGGGGCGGCAGCCGCCCACCCTGTTCCTACGCCACTGAGAGAGATGTCCCTTGCGTGCCCGGGTGATTTCCGGTCACACATACACACACACACACACACACACACACACACACACGGTGACACACACACGCACACGCACGCACATGCACACACATACACACGCACACACACACGCGCGCACGCACACGCACGCGCACACACACACACACACACACACACACACACACACACACACACACACTATGACAGTAAAGAGAAAGAGGAGCCGCTGTAGCTCAGCCTTTGGTTGGTAAGTCCGAGTCGCTAGCTCGTAATCCGTCATGGTTTGCGAGATTTCCGTGGGTAGTTTGTGCACTTTAACAAGTACTTTGCCCCGGAAATCACCACGGCTGACTCCGACACACCAGAGCAGGGGCAGATAACGCTAATTGATCGAGTTTCGGGATAGGGCTATAGAGAAGTGTCTTTCGTCTGACCCGTGCGCTTTACACGCCTAATTAAAAATCCCCCGGCAGTTAAAAGTCGGTAAGAGTAGGGAGAAATCCCGCTGCCTGGTATGACCCAATTCATAGCTAGGTTTCCCAAGTCCGCACCCTCTCCTCACTCCCCCCCCCCCAAAAAAAAAAAAGGCGCTGCGCTCGCGGTGATGTTCTCTCCAAGTGGGAGCAGCCCGATTTCCACAGTCAAGTCTCTGTGAGTAAGAATATATACTAAACATCAAATATACGCAGAAACTCATCCACAAATCCCATGCATAATATTTTTGCATAATATAGATTAGGCCTATATTTGTTATTTGCAGATTTTTTTTGTTTTTTTTTTTTTTTGTGGGTTTTTTTTTTTTGGGGGGGGGGCATTGTGGGTGGGATATGCGTATAGATATCCGCGTATGTGTAAAAATGTGCACACACCCGAAGAGTTCTTGAATGAAAATGAGTTTAACGAAACACACACACGCACGCACACACACACAAAGGCGCGCGCGCACGCGCGTGCACACACAGAAGAACATTCTCTCGCACAGGCAGAAGCAACATTCTTGGTGTGCATTTTTGTTGTTGTTGTTGTTGTTGTTGTTGTTGTTGTTGTTGTTGTTGTTGTTGTCAAGATTCACTATTACTGGTGTTATATCCTCCGAAGTCGGAGTGTGGCTGCCCACGTGGCGGGGTACTCCAAAAAACGGTCACACACGTAATATAATATTCTCATCCCTAGCTGGTGCATATGTTTTGCCATAGTAAGTGTTCAAGGGCTTCGACTGTTGGGATGATCCCCGCCTGGAGTCTTTAAGCCAGGGTAAGACAACAACAACAACAACAACAACAACAACAACTGGTGTTATCGGTGTTGTTTTCGATACAGTGAAGCAGACCTGTTTACTCTACTCTTTTCGAGTAGCATTCTACTCAATTAGGACTTCTATTAGGGGAAGACGGGGTAAAAAGCGCATGGGCGGGTAAGAAGCCCACCCCAATTATCTCATGAAATGAAGCAAATTTCAGTCAAATTTGCCCATGAGACGAATGCTAGACATTAACGCTCGTCTCATGGGCAAAATGAGACTGAAATTTGCTTCATTTCATGAGATAATTGGGGTGGGCTTCTTACCCGCCCATGCGCTTTTTACCCCGTCTTCCCCTACTCTTCAAAATTGAAAATAATGCTACTCATTTTCAGTGAACGTTGTTTGATGGTTTCATGAATAAAACTACACATTTTGCACCCAAACTACTCATTTCAGCCATGCAGACTACCCAAGACTTGTGTAGGGGGTAAACAGGTCTGTGTGAAACCACCCTATTTATTAAGAAGACTCCCTTTATTAAACGACGAGTTTGTTGTTTATTTACTCGGTTGTTGTTTACCACAAAGGCTTGGTGTTGGGGGTGCACATGCTCGAATCCTTCGTTGACAAAGTCATATAATTTAAGCAAGATTCTTTGAACGGTTTTGAAAATACGAAGCAAAAAGTAAAAGTATGAGTGTAAATAAGGGTTAAAATGTGACCTCAAAATGTTTTAACTGATTTACCCCCCCCCCCCCCCCCCCCCCCCCCCCCCCCCCCCCCCCATTCATGTCCAGACTATACTGAGTGTCCTTCTCCCCATTAAGACCCCTCCATATAATGACTTCTTGGGGCTGACTTTTAAAAAAATATTCTAATAGGGGCGGGGTTCCACTGTATCAAACATGACAGAAATAGTAACCGGTTTTGTCAGTTCACCCAAAAGATCCAATGAGATTTGAGGACACGCCATCACGCGTTTAGTGTTACGTCCCTTTGCGTGGCCCAAATATCCTAAAGGTTTAAATTCTAAAGGAAAACACAAAGAACAAGAACTATGTAGAAACTCTAGGGAAACGCAAAGAACAGTAACTGTGGAGAAACTCTAGGGAAACGCAAAGAACAGTAACTGTGGAGAAACTCTAGGGAAACGCAAAGAACAGTAACTGTGGAGAAACTCTAGGAAAACGCAAAGAACAGTAACTGTGGAGAAACTCTAGGGAAACGCAAAGAACAGTAACTGTGGAGAAACTCTAGGGAAACGCAAAGAACAGTAACTGTGGAGAAACTCTAGGGAAACGCAAAGAACAGTAACTGTGGAGAAACTCTAGGGAAACGCAAAGAACAATAACTGTGGAGAAACTCTAGGGAAACGCAAAGAACAGTAACTGTGGAGAAACTCTAGGGAAACGCAAAGAACAGTAACTGTGGAGAAACTCTAGGGAAACGCAAAGAACAATAACTGCGGAGAAACTCTATGGAAACGCAAAGAACAGTAACTGTGGAGAAACTCTAGGAAAACGCAAAGAACAGTAACTGCGGAGAAACTCTAGGGAAACGCAAATAACAGTAACTGTGGAGAAACTCTAGGGAAACGCAAAGAACAAGAACTGCGGAGAAACTCTAGGGAAACGCAAAGAACAATAACTGTGGGGAAACTCTAGGGAAACGCAATGAACAATAACTGTGGGGAAACTCTAGGGAAACGCAAAGAACAATAACTGTGGGGAAACTCTAGGGAAACGCAAAGAACAATAACTGTGGGGAAACTCTAGGGAAACACAAAGAACAGTAACTGTGGAGAAACTCTAGGGAAACGCAAAGAACAGTAACTCTGGAGAAACTCTAGGGAAACGCAAAGAACAATAACTCTGGAGAAACTCTAGGGAAACGCAAAGAACAAGAACTCTGGAGAAACTCTAGGGAAACGCAAAGAACAATAACTCTGGAGAAACTCTAGGGAAACGCAAAGAACAATAACTGTGGAGAAACTCTAGGGAAACGCAAAGAACAGTAACTGTGGAGAAACTCTAGGGAAACGCAAAGAACAGTAACTGTGGAGAAACTCTAGGGAAACGCAAAGAACAGTAACTGTGGAGAAACTCTAGGGAAACGCAAAGAACAGTAACTCTGGAGAAACTCTAGGGAAACGCAAAGAACAATAACTGTGGAGAAACTCTAGGGAAACGCAAAGAACAATAACTCTGGAGAAACTCTAGGGAAACGCAAAGAACAATAACTCTGGAGAAACTCTAGGGAAACGCAAAGAACAATAACTGGGAGAAACTCTAGGGAAACGCAAAGAACAGTAACTCTGGAGAAACTCTAGGGAAACGCAAAGAACAGTAACTGTGGAGAAACTCTAGGGAAACGCAAAGAACAGTAACTGTGGAGAAACTCTAGGGAAACGCAAAGAACAATAACTGTGGAGAAACTCTAGGGAAACGCAAAGAACAAGAACTGCGGAGAAACTCTAGGAAAACGCAAAGAACAATAACTGTGGAGAAACTCTATGGAAACGCAAAGAACAGTAACTGCGGAGAAACTCTAGGGAAACGCAAAGAACAGTAACTCTGGAGAAACTCTAGGGAAACGCAAAGAACAGTAACTGCGGAGAAACTCTAGGGAAACGCAAAGAACAGTAACTGCGGAGAAACTCTAGGGAAACGCAAAGAACAATAACTGCGGAGAAACTCTAGGGAAACGCAAAGAACAATAACTCAGGAGATCGCACCCCATCCCATATGAAGGTCAGCAAGATGCTAAGCCACGTAAATGTACTCCAGAAGTTGTGTACATCTATGGGAGCACGTTTATAGAGCTGAGATCACATGCATTCTAGCATGCATAATTCTAGTGTGTGTATTATTGCCAGGAACACAGGAACTATTCTAACTTTCTTCATTATGATTGATCCATTCTTGATTGGCTCACTAGTGTAAACGAAGTTGATATGATATTCTCAGAACTGTTCGGATGTGTGTCCAAGCGCGTGTGCGTGTGCACGTGTGTGTGTGTGTGTGTGCGTGTGCGTGTGCGTGTGCGTGCGTCCGTGCGTGCGTGCGTGCGTGCGTGCGTGCGTGTGTGTGTGTGTGTGTGTGTGTGTACAAGGCGTTCGTTGATCAAAGTTTGTATTCAGATTTAGATGTTTTATGCAAGCTTTCAAGAAACATGATTTGCATTACAGAAGTAATCGCTGACCTTCACCTTTCACCTTTAACATGTCTTGGCCATATATTTCACTTGACCTTGGCCTTGACCTTGAACATGTCAATTAATTTGTCTTGGCAATATCTTTTCCATCCAGGCAGTTACCGTCCCCAAATTTGGTGGGGCGGTAGACTAGCTTAAATTAAGAATATCATATGGAATGCTAAGTACACGCATTGATGACTTGCGTTTGGAAGAATTCGCATGACGGGATACATACACATATACACACATACATGCATACACATATACATACATACACACACATATACATACATGCAGACAGACAGACAGAGAATTGCATGATGTGTAGATGTTTGAATGTGCATAAGAAGCATATATAAAAAGGCTTACCCGGTACAATATTCAACACAATGAAACGTATAAATAACATAGCATTTCACAAAACGGTAAGCAATCAAACTGGTGACATTAAAGACCCACCACGTCACGTGTAAAAATCACGTTTTTTCTCGTGTTTTCCCTCTTATAGCTGAGAAAGAAATCCTAAGAAATCTTCCTAGCATAAGAGGGAATGTGACACGTGATGTGGTGGGTCTTTAAGCTTGAACAAAACACCAACAAGACTTCATCATTTGATCAATGTTTATTTCAGCACAAGATAAATGCATACAATGTCCACAGATTATAGCCTGTTTGATTACATCTCTCTCTTAAACATGACCTAAAAATCCTCATGGGTCCATTATGATAATCATAAACAAAAGATGATTGATTATTATCAAAATGCTTCCAACTAGGCTGAGCAGACATGCTTGTACAGAAGCAATATTTAACAATTTAAAATAATGCGAATATTTTATGCATGCATACTTTTACCTTTAAAAAAAAACAACTTATCACAGTCAGTTTGTGTAGGTGTGCTTATTAACAACTCAAAATCTAAAAAATAATATACTATCTTTTTAAAAAAATTAATGTACAATGATGACATCTTTTTGATAATAATATACAAAAACTGCTGGTTAGACAGTTATAAATGGAAACAAATGCTTCAAATTTGATTCATTATTGTGATAAAATTGACGAATGTATGGCAAGGGAGAAACGAAGGAGAGGGTGGTGATGATATGTGGGGGGTGGGGTGGATGGGGGTGGATGGATAGTGGATAAGGGATGAACAGAGAAAGAAATAGGATGAGGTGGGGAAAGAATAGGATCCATGGGATGAGGGAGAGGGGGGAGGGGGGGGGGGGGGACAAAAAGAGAGAGACTTTTCATTACTTTTTAATTATCTTCACATTTCTGTTCTCTTCACAGGGTGAACAACTCAATCACATATTGCATTAATGACGTACAACATCGATTCAAAAAGTGTACACATTTTCACACATTATCTAAGCACATAATTATGTACACACACACACACAAACAAGCAATTTCAAGGTGTTACTTATTTACATGAGTGAGCGCACACACACACACACACACACGTGCGCGCGCACACACACACGCTCATTCATTAACTCCCACACTTGTTCTTGCAAGTCATGTGTACAGTCAGAATGAACAACTCAATCACAGATTGCATTTGTGACAGCATCGATTCAAAGAGTACACTTTTTCACACACAAAGGCACATATGTAAACACACACACGCACACTCGCAATTTCAAGGTGTACACACAGACACACACACACATACACGAACACACACACTCATTCATTAACTCACACTCACACACTTGTTCTTACAGTCCTGTATGCAGTTGTACACACACAATCCCAAATATGAATATGCCACGATGTGGCCCCATCAACTATGGATGCAGATCCCTCTATTATATAATAGGGTCTGTGCTAGCTTTCTCAGTGCCTCGCCTAAAGACACACTGACCCACCACGATTAAGTCCCTTGGGTTTTTTTCTGGGTAGCTGTGACCCATATACAAATGCCCCCAACTTGAAATTGAGGCTGCTCTTTAAAATGTTTCGTTTTCAATTTGGGAGCATTCGCATGGGAGTCAAACCTGGCTCAAAACAAGATTTCTTACCAGCTATAAGAGGGAAAACGCGTGAAACCCGTGGTTTTGACACGTGATCTGGTGTGTCCTTAAGTCTCTTGCTAAGTAGAGGCAAAGACATGTTCGGTCACAGGCGGCAAGAAAGCGGTCTCTTTTCTTCTCAGATCATGAAGGGCAGACTATCATGAATATTACTGCACAGACTTTTATCTGTCCCATTTGAGAACAAAAGCCAATTCTCTGATTCCACCTTCGCCAAGTCTCAACACATTTTATCTTACTCAAAAAAGCCGATAAAAGCATCACTGTACCAAAGTCTCTGTTGCTTTCTCTCTCTGTCACTCTCTTCAGGTCTGAATCTTCATCTTCTGCACCAAAATCTGCTTCATTTCCTGAGCCAGTTTCTCCATCTCCGCCACGCGCTTCTCCAGCCTGGCATTATCCGTGCCAAGCCTCTCCGCCTCCGACTCCATGTTCCGGAACTTCAGCTTGCGGATTTCGCGTGATCGCTTCGACGCCAGATTGTTCTTGTCCCTCCTCTGCTTTCGCCTCTCCGCCGCCGTGGCGGAATCCGCTTCCGGAGAGGGACTGCGAACCGGGGAGACTTCCGGTACTGCGACGCAGGAAGGTTGCTGTTGTTCTTCTTCAACTTCTTGTGGAGGCTGGATACTAGGGGAAAGGCGTGCGCGTTTCGCGGAGTAGTCGTGGTCCAGGCTAGGTGTTCGGGATCGGGTCAACCCGACGTTGGCGGATAACCGGGCAAGGTCCGTTGAAGCGTCTTCCGCCGTTTCGGCGAAGGAGCGCTTCGCTGTCGAGGAGCGTTGCTGGGGCATTAGGTTGGTGGCTGGCTGGAGGTTGAGAAAGTTGAGGGTGGCGCTGTTGTTGTCGTGGTCTTTGGTGGCTGATGACGGTTCCATGATGAAGGTGGGCTGAAACACACATGAGGTGGAAATGGTTAGGTATGGGAGAGAGAGAGAGAGAGAGAGAGAGAGAGAGAGAGAGAGAGAGAGAGAGAGAGAGAGAGAGAAAGAGAGAGAGTGAGTGAGTGAGAGACAGACAGAGACAGAAATACAGAGAGTCCGAGAGAGAGAGAGAGGGGGGGGGGCAAGGAGAGACAGAGAGAGAGAGAGAAAGAGAGACAGAGAGCGAGACAGAGACTTAGTCTCTGTGTGCATGAGTCTATGATGTGTGTGTGCGTGTGTGCGTGTGTGTGTGTGTGCGCGCGCGTGTGTGTGTGTGAGTGTGTGTGTATGACGCGAACGCGCGCGCGCGCGTGTGTGTGTGTGTGTGTGTGTGTGTGTGTGTGTGTGTGTGCCAGTCTGTGAATGTGTGCCAGTGTGTGTGCGCACGCGCATGCTTGCATGTGTGTGTGCGTGTGTGTGTGCGTGTGCGTGTGTGTGTGCATGTGTGCGTGTGTGTGCGTGCATGTGTGTATGTGCATGCGTGCGTGCATGTGTGTGTTACAGAATTCAGTACAAAACGAGAAGTTTCAAATTAAGAACATAACAGTAACTCCAGTGGATAAAAGCCTTGCAAAAACCTGACGAGCAAAGGGAAGCAAACACTACATCGACCCTCCATGTTTACTTAGTAGAGGTTATGTCCCTTGAACAACAGAAAACTGAAAGACTGCAATGTCACTGGAACATACAACAAACATGCACAAGAGGCCATTTTTCTGAATCTGTAGGACTAAAATTTCACTTATTCTTAGCACACTTCTTTCTGTTCCATTTCACCCCCTCACCTCTCCCCACTTTCATCCCTTGGTCCCTCCCTCTCCCTCCCCTTCTACTTTCACCCAAACACCGCATTTTTCTAAGGGAATGAAAATCTGTTTAACGTCCTCCGGTCTGGAACAGACACATATGGGACATTAGTAGATATAAAGATGGCGGGAACGATCCTGGAGGCAATGCCCGGAGGCAGTGCAACACCAGGAAAATCCCGAATTAGTAACAATACATATGTATATATTATTGTAAGGTATTTTGTTATCGGCTGGTGGCGTTACCATAGCCGATGAGGTTTAACCGAGGCGTGGTTACCGCTACACCTATCTGTATTGCTAAAAAATCGGGACTTTACTGGAGTCGCACTGCCTCCGGGCATTACCTCCAGGATCGTTCCCACCATCTTTGCATCTACAAATGTCCCATATGTGTCTGTTCCAGACCGAGAGGCCATAAAACACCATTTTTCATTCATTCAGGTATTTTTCTAACAATAATTATTATAAGCCGCACCCCAAAGAGTTTTACACACAATTCAGGTTTTTTTTCAGTTTTTGTTATTATATTTTCTTACTCTATTTTCAGTCATATTATAAGGACGCAGGGGTCTCTTAGTCTTGGGGCAAAGAATAGCGCCTTATAGTTATACTTACAGTTACAGTCTGTAAAATTACAATGCTGCACATGTTGAGTTTGTGAAAGAAAAAACCCATTCCTGTGTTGAAGTTTGGTTGGGGTGGGGGGTGCGGGCTGATAAAATCCTTGATTATTGCTTAAAACCTCCATCAAGGGCACAGTCTTAGTTTTGAGCTCGTTGGTCGGCTCTATGTGTATTGCTGTGTAATTATGTATGTTCTATACATTATATGACTCTCAAACTAAGCGGTATTTGCACTCAGGTTTTTGTGTGTGTGCTGCAGCCAAAAGGATTGGTTAGCCTTTTTTGGACCTTCCCCAATGCCAGCTAGCTCTCCTCAAATCCCTTTGACTGGGAGAGTAGGGATGTACCCTGGGCAAGGGATCTCCACTATAGTAGTAAGTACAAACACAGTTTTGCCCAGCCCACCGGTATAGTATCTAAACCCTCTGCTATATATCTGACACTCATAGTCCGAAACGACAAACCAATATACATCAACATAAACATCTGTTTTAACTCATTCGTCGTGCCGGCCATATATGTCCAGAATTAATAGGTAGCTGTCAATTTGATGCATTTGCTTCAAGGGAAGTAAATATGTGTGCACACCACACCTTGGTCACTTCTAAACTCGCTTCGCTCCCTTAGACCACAATTTTGCCTCTGACTTTGCTTGTAGAGAGTTTTTCTATATAAAGTCTACATATAAAAAAAAGTCTGATCGACCACTTCCCAATGTCTAAACCTGAAGTAAAAACCTGTAATCTTCTTTAAATTTCTCCTTTTGTTTATAATTATGTATGTTTTGTTTGTGTGTATGGCTGGAGTGATTTGTGAGGTTTTTTTAATAATTAAAAATCGTTGCGATGCGAATGAGTTAAGCCATACATACCTCCATCAACATTCCACTGAGGTCGGTAAAACTGTCCATGCTGGTATCTCCGAGTGAGTCGACGAAATTCGCCCCTGGTCCCGCCTCTATCTCCATCCCCATCCCCATGGCCTTCAGGTCAAAGTCCAAGGAGCCGAAGGACAGTTCATCATCCAGGAAGTTGTCTCCCATCACCTTGGAGGTCAAGGTCAAGGTCGAGGCTGAGGCCGAGGTCGATGGTTGACCGATCAGTGACTGGCTTAGAAACGCCTCGTTCTGATTGGCTCCTGTTTTAAAGCAAAAAAAGACATGTCGTTAACAACAAAAATGGCAATGAAATAATTCATGTTTTTCTTTCCAGGTATCAATAGTTTGTTGAACATTGGATGCATCCCTGTGACTTCATAAAAAATTATGCAAATTTTATTTAAAGACAAAGTATTCTGTTGGAATTAAATCATTGATACAATGCTAGATTCCAAAATGATTTTGAGGATTCCAACAATGATTACCGTAAATGAATGAATGAAAAATGGTGTTTTACGTCCTCTCGGTCATAGACACATATGGGACATTTGTAAATACAAAGATGGTGGGAACAATACTGGCTGCAATGCCTGGAGGCAGTGCAACACCAGTAAAGTCCCGAGTTTTTAACAATATAGATATGTGCAGCGGTAACCACGCCTCAGAAAAACCTCATCGGCTATGGTACCGCCACAGTAGCATAAGTTGCATAATGATTACCGTAAATAACATGGCATAAATATAAATGATAATAATAAAAATTGGCTAGACTATCTTGTGTTATTTTCCTATAAAGGTCAAGATCTGCCCCCCCCCCCCCCCCCCCCCCTACATTTCTCGGTTAATTGTATTTTTCCGTTATTGCCTTTCTTACCATACATAAAGCTGTATTTTAGGAACATTTTCACCAAATTATCTTTTTGGAATACTAACCCTAACCCTAACCCTAACCCTAGCCCTAACCCTAACCCCCACCCTATAAGACGGAAAAACGCAACGAACCACAACTGTGACAAATCGCGGTGTACTGCAGTACATAGTGGGGGGTAGGGTTAGGTTTAGGGCTAGGGTTAGGGCTAGGGTTAGTATTCCAAAAAGGTTATTAGCTAAAAGTGTTCCTAAAATACAGCTTTATGTATGGTAAGAAAGGCAAAAACGGAAAAATACAATTAACCGAGAAATGCAGGGGGGGGCGGCACATCTTTACCTTCACCAATGATTTTCTGGGAAACCTTGGAAATTTGCCAGAAAAGCAACTCATAAAGTTACTGTATTAACATTCTATTTTGGACGCTGATTGGACGTTAATCTGGTCTTCATTCAATTTCCTTTCCTTTAATTAAAGACCCACCAGATCACGTGTCAAAATCACGGGTTTCACGTGTTTTTCCTCTTATACTTATAGCTGGAAAGAAATCTTGTTTTGACCAGGTCTGACTCCCATACAAATGCCCCCAAATTCAAACCGAAACATCATTTTAAAGAGCAGCCTCAATTTGAAGTTGGGGACATGTGGGTCACAGTTACCCAGAAAAAAACCAAGGGACTTAATCGTGG
Source organism: Phymorhynchus buccinoides (assembly GCA_017654935.2). Taxonomy (NCBI): domain Eukaryota; kingdom Metazoa; phylum Mollusca; class Gastropoda; order Neogastropoda; family Raphitomidae; genus Phymorhynchus; species Phymorhynchus buccinoides. The sequence goes on along the minus strand of JAGGCT020002447.1, from coordinate 6,541 downwards.
TGAGTCGGTGGGTCTTTAGAAATCCCTAGTAACTTTCACAGCACAGTAAGTTCAAGGCTAAAATCTGCTATCAATGCCCAGCAAATGTGAACAACAACAACAACAACAACAACAACAACAACAGTCGATAGGACTTCTACAGCCACAATCTACACAGCCTGACAAAATCAAGTCTGCTTGTAGTTACTTGCCCTTGTTGCTGCTGTCCACGTGCTTCTAAAAATAGAATTACTAAGCACTTCCGGGTCGGGTAAGCGCTCTCTGTGTGTGTGTGTGTGTGTGTGTTTGTGAGAGAGAGAGAGAGAGAGAGAGAGAGAGAGAGAGAGAGAGAGAGAGAGAGAGAGAGAGAGAGAGAGAGAGAGAGAGAGAGAGAGAGAGAGAGAGAGAGAGAGAGAGATGTCAACAACACAATGACTGCTTAGCATCACGCGATAAATAATAACACAACTTCGAGCTTCACACACACAAACATCTTTTTTTTTTTAAATCCCATAGCAACGGGACAAACCATGCATTTACTCATCATTCCACCTTCCATTTCCCCCCACCCTTTCTTTCACGCTTGTCGATCCAAGCCACCATTTCACTTACCTCCTACTACGGCACTGTTCGCGTTTTTCAACTTCACTCCGTGCATCGAGACTAGCTTTGATCAGTAAGTTGAAAGTTCAAGTCTGAACGTGGTAGAGCAGACGATTCGCAGAATAGATGAAGTCAAGGAAAACTGTAACCAACTCTTGATGACAGTTCTTCACAAAAAACATACCAAAAACCTTCGGCATCAACGTCTGAAACGTGACTGTATGTGCCACTGTGAGTGTGAAAAAAAAGAAAGACTCGCGGCTAGTAGAGCTTGTTCTTTTCTGGCAGCACGTCAACGTCGTACTGACGATGTCTCGATCAATCTCGTTTGTAATAAACTGACTGGCACACGCAGGGTCAACCAAGCTAAGTCGCTATTTTGGGCTTGCAAAATGGTGGTGAAATACCTTTGAAGCCACGCCTCCTTTCTTTTGCTACTGCTTGCTCGCTCGCTTTCTAAATTTAGCTGATGACGAAAACAACAAATGCTTCGCGGAGATGCTTCGCAGATATATTGAAACGGATAGGTCACGATTGCCCTTTTCTCATCTCGCCCTCTCTTTGAACTTTGCCGCATGCCTCCTCGCCTGAGCTCTCTTTGGCGATGAGTGCCATTTTTGTTTTTTCACGGAGTACTGTTTTGTCCTTTATTTGACTGAAATTCTTAACGTCTTGTCCTTAGGTATATGGGAGAAACATGTATATGTATCTGTATCTGTACTCGAGAGTGTGTTTTGGTGTTTATGCAGGTGTGTGTGTGTGTGTGTGTGTGTGTGTGTGTGTGTGTGTGTGTGTGTGTGTGTATGTGTGTGTGTGTGCTGTAGTGTATATGGGACTCTCGATAAGTTTTGGGTTGTAGAGAACTGAGAAAGTGTACACTTCTTTGGGCCAACCCTGTGAACCCTCGAGCATTTTCAACCTTCGGGAATTTAGTCCCATTTAACTTTGCAAATTTTAAA
>JAGGCT020002446.1:0-25000 GCA_017654935.2 Phymorhynchus buccinoides | reverse complement strand
TCAGTGTGTGAGCGTGCGTGCGTATGTGCGTGCGTGCGTGCGTGTATGTGTGTCTGTCTGTCCGTATGTCTCTATGCCTGTGTGTGTATGTGTGTGCGTGAGAGAGAGAGAGAGAGAGAGAGAGAGAGAGAGAGAGAGAGAGAGAGAGAGAGAGAGAGAGAGAGAGAGAGAGAGAGAGAGAGAGAGAGAGAGAGACAGAGAGAGACACAGAGAGAGAGACAGAGAGAGAGAAGAGGGAGGCGCATGAAATGTTGGGAACGGTAAGGGACCCAAAATATAAGCTTTGGGTGACTTGGAGAGGGTGGGGGGTTGGGGTAGGGTGGGGGTGAACAAATGAATGCGATAATAGAAATGGTGGGAAAGAGGGCAATTCTTATTGTTTTGATAGTCGCTTGTATCGACCCAAACTATGTTCAATTTTTTGGCGAAGCATGATTTGTCATTCATTTTTCCTTAGTTGTGTTTCTTTGATTGTATTGTGCTTGTACGAGATCACACTGTAATTTCACCTAACGTGATAATAAAGTATTTTTGACTTTGACTTTGACATGACTTGACACACACAGGAAAAACAAAAAGCTTGTAGCTTACTCTTTTATCGTCAATAAAGATAATTTTGACTTGACTTGACTTGACTTGACACACACACACAACATACCTAGCCACATAACGTGTTTTTGGAATCCATTCTACAGTTCTACAGTGGTTCTCCTCATATCTAACAAATCGCTTTCAGACTGTCTTGATCAACAACTGCAGTTCAGATCCGAAGTTAATTTCTTGTGGTGTACCTCAGGGATCTGTATTGGGGCCAGTTCTCTTTGTCCTGTACACTGCTCCTCTCTCTGATGGTTTTGCTAGTCACTCTGTTATTGACCATTCCTTTGCTGATGAGACCCAGCTTCAAAAATCGGCGGAACCTACCCAACTTGACAGCGCTATTCAGTCTATGGAATCCTGCCTTCATGATGTCAAATCCTGGATGACATGCAACAAATTAAAACTTAATGATGACAAAACGGAAGCTCTGATTGTTTCCTCTCAGCGTATGTCTGCAACGATATCTCTTCCAGAAACTCTTACAGTTGGCAATGCTTGTGTTCAGTTTTCTAAGTCAGCAAAGAATCTCGGAGTTACCCTCGATTCAAATCTTACAATGCATAAACAGGTTATTAATCTCATACGTTCCATCAATTATGAGCTCAGACGAATCGTGCTGTTCGACACTTTCTGTCTGTTGCAGCCACGAAAACTCTTATTTCTGCATTTATTCTTTCCCGCATTGACTATTGCAACTCTCTTCTCTGTGGCTGTCCTAAGTATCTCCTGCAACGTGTTCAAAAACTGCAAAACAGTGCAGCACGCCTCACTCTCAAGATTCCACGTTCTGATCATATAACACCTCATCTTCGTAACTTGCACTGGCTTCCAGTAGAGGCTAGAATCAAGTATAAAATAGCTTGCCTTTGTTTCGGTGCTGTTCACTCCTCTGGTCCCGTCTATCTCTCCGAACTAGTAACTGTCTACTTACCTGCTCGCTCCCTACGTTCTTCCTCTGACTGCTGCACACTCAAGGTTCCTCGGGTCCACACGAAATCGTTTGGTGAACGATCTTTCTACTATTTAGCACCTCACTTATGGAATTCCCTCCCACAACATGTCCGCTCATCTGACTCTATTTCCGCCTTTCGCTCTGCCCTTAAAACTCACTTGTTTCGACATATTATGATTGATTAGTGTTTGTGTGTGAGGTGTGTGTGTGTGTGTGGGGGGGGGGGGTCCGTTTTATTGCAGAAATCTTGTAAAAAATGTATTTACAATTATTTTATTATTCGTATTTTGTATGTAGAATGTCTACGTCTTGTAAACTTTAAATGCTTGTAAATGAGGTAGAAGGGTATTTTTGTTTTTGCAAAATTTGTCTATTATAATTAGTCATGTAATTGGTATGTCGATGGCAGTATGATTTTATTTCAAGTTGCAGTATTGTATTCAAACTTGATTGGGAATGTGAATGTGGTCTCTATGTTTCTTCTTAGTATGTTCATGTTGTAACTATTTTACTCTTGTATAATTAATTGTGTGCGAGTGTGCGTGTGCGCATGCATGTGTGTGTATGTGTGCGCGCGCGCGTGTGTGTGTGTGTGTGTGTGTGTGTGTGTGTGTGTGTGTGTGTGTGTGTGTGTGTGTGTGTGTGTGTGTGTGTGTGTGTGTGTGTGTGTGTGTGTGTGAGTAAGGAAGTAAGAGAACGTTGTGTGTAAGCATCGTGCTTATTTTACTTTCCAATGATTAATTATTTGTTTGCCTTTAATGTTCTTGTTATCAATGTAAAGCGCACTGAGCTCATGTGAGAAAGAGCGCTATATAAATTCCCATTATTATTATTATTATTATTATTATTATAATCAGCATTGGATGGTTTATTGTGAACTGAATAAAGTATAGTATTCCGAGTAGAGTCTGACTTTTTTAATAAAATTCAGACTTTCCCCAAAGACTGTATAGGGGAAGATAAGCATCCGGTCTCTTTTCCCTATATGAGTAGTGAGGACAGAAACACTGGTTATGTCCCTTTTAAACGTGACACATTTACACGTCGATAGGCCAGTTGAATTCTCCGTTCAAATTCCAGTCTGAGTTTTTGGATAGCCGCCGCTGTGAATGGTGTTACGTCCTCACTAACGATAACTCTATCAGCCCGGCTCGCCGTACCTCTTAAGTAGTCGTCTTCCCCTATACAGTCTTTGCTTTCCCTCCTATTAATACAATAAAATCTGAGGAACTTTATTGTGTTGGAGTATCGCCATTCTCTTTCTCCCCTTGTGGGGTTTCAAGATTGCGCTCTTCTGAAAAATGATTTGGTCGTTGGGTGGAAGCTTCCAGATCGCAGTTCCAGACAGTCGGATCCATCTCTGTCTTTTCAGGAGCCCCTATGCTTTGTTCGCAGGTACATTTGTCCTTCTTGGTTATTACCATACTGTCTGGCTATTAAATGCAAGAATCCTTGTAGAGCAGACGTAGATAAAAGCCTGGGCCTGTATTCACGTTGGGATAGCATGAGACGTAGCATGATGCTAACTTAGAAGCTCTTCCAAAAGTCCTATTAAATCCTATAGGACATTGGAAGAGCTTGGAAGTTAGCATCATGCTAAATCTCATGCTATATCAACGTGAATACAGGCCCTGGATTCTAACCGGAGTGGTTGCTGGGGGGAGCGGATGAGATAGCATTAGTAGTGCAGTATATAATACCTGTACAGTATTTTTTACCTTCAGTCTTTTGTGCTCGGATAATAAGGTTAGATCGAAAGACGGAGACACAGAGAACTCAAAAACTCAAACTCAAAAATGTTTTAATGTCAGACCTCCGGCCTGTAACATTGAGGGTGCGCATATCCACACATAATGTAATAAATGAAAACGGGACAAATGTGAATATTATTTCACTTAGCACTAGCATGTTATCCAAATAAATTGTATAATGCATAAGTTCATGAATCAGCTGACATAATAAGTTCATATCTTTTTTTAAACGCATAAAATATAAACATGGCAACACCTCTAGCTATGAATGTATTTTCATTGGCAAGAAGGCTTTTTAATTCAATGGGATAGTTGTTTCTAAATTGATTATGTTTGAAAATATACTTGTCTCTTAGTTCTTTATTGGAGACACAGAGAGAGAGAGAGAGAGAGGGAGAGAGAGAGAGAGAGAGAGAGAGAGAGAGAGAGAGAGAGAGAGAGAGAGAGAGAGAGAGAGAGAGAGAGAGAGAGAGAGAGAGAGAGAGAGAGAGAGAGAGAGAGAGAGAGAGAGAGAGAGAGAGAGAGAGAGAGAGAGAGAGAGAGAGAGAGAGGGTGAAGAGAGAGAGAAAAATGAACAAATGAAAAATGAACAAATTGTTTAATGAGTAAGCCTTTGGCCCATATCACTGGAGGTGAGATACCAAAAAAGTGACAGGACAAATTGTACTTGTCATAAATAAAAAATGACATAATACACAAAGACATGACTAACGAAAGAACTCAGATCAACAATAACTAGTTACGTCATTAACGATAACCGTCTTAACTGCAAGGATTTATGGACATAAGTGGCAAAATTATTGACGATTATACTGTTCTCATTTGCAAAGAGAAGAGATAATCTAAAACTTGATGGATATCTATAAACCTTTGCTGGAGTATATCTTTCTCTAAGGTCTTAATATTTAGAGCATACAGGCAAAAAAATTTCACTTCCAACAACAGAACAAAATGGACAATAAATGCAGATGTCTAGCAGAAACATTTTGAGCATGTCGCAGACGATGTGGCCTCAATGGAGAAATGCTCAGTCTGAGTCTCGTCAGAGCATTGTGTGCAATAATGTGTTGTACATTAACTACAGAGAGAGAGAGAGAGAGAGAGAGAGAGAGAGAGAGAGAGAGAGAGAGAGAGAGAGAGAGAGAGAGAGAGAGAGAGAGAGAGAGAGAGAGAGAGAGAGAGAGAGAGAGAGAGAGAGAGAGAGAGAGAGAGAGAGAGAGAGAGAGAGAGAGAGAGAGAGAGAGACAGAGAGAGAGAGAGAGAGAGAGAGAGAGAGAGAGAGAGAGAGAGAGAGAGAGAGAGAGAGAGAGAGAGAGAAAGAAATGTGTTAATGATCTGGTGTTTTTTGTGTTTTTTCTCAAACAATTTTGCAATTAAGGTGATCAGATCCCACACAATGTGCATGATTTACATTTTGTTCATAATTTCAAGTAGTTTTGCATCCCTCATTATCATCATGTTTTGTCATAAGCCGTGCTCAACATAAGCTTGTTAACCCTTTCACCGCCAACCATGTTTCAACAACAAAATTCCATTCAACTTACCTGGGTAGAGAAAACAAATCTGTCTGTTATATTCGGGATTCCTCTGTGACATATTTAAAGTAAGGCCTATCCCCAACTCCCAAAATGAAGAGAACAGGGTCTTTGGATAACAGACCCTGATTTGATGCCTTTTAGTGACGTGGGTGTTAAATCATTGTGGTGCAAAAATGCGACGTTGGCGGTGAAAGGGTTAATCTGCGTATCTTATTCCATCAATTAGGGGAAGACGGGGTAAAAAGCGCATGGGCGGGTAAGAAGCCCACCCCAATTATCTCATGAAATAAAGAAAAATTTCAGTCAAATTTGCCCATGAGACGAATGCTAGACATTAACACTCGTCTCAAGGGCAAAATGAGACTGAAATTTGCTTCATTTCATGAGATATTTGGGGTGGGCTTCTTACCCGCCCATGCGCTTTTTACCCCGTCTTCCCCTACATAAGCATTTGTCAAGCTAATTATGATGTCATTTTCAATCTTGTCTGTTGTGCGTTTACAAGTGATGTAAGCTTGGTTGTGAAAGTAAAATGTTTTTCTTCCAAACTGTTTTCATGATCGGGTATCTTTTATGGTTGTTATTTTGTTATGGTTTTCTCCAACATTAGAATGAGTACGGTTGTGTAATTTGCGTGTAATTGTTTTCCAGCACAAAACAGTATGGCACGTTTTAAAATAAAGATGACCATTCTCACTCAGTTATGGTGTTATCTTGATTTATTGCACACAAAAAAAGTTTGTGCGTGGATGCAAGAAGCACAAATATTATTATCATCCGTCCGTTTTATGTGAGACAAACACGTTGTGGCAAAATGCGCTTGTGGAATGAGGTTCGTTGTGGTAAAACAAGCTGCTTTCTTATGCGAAAGCAGTTAACCATCTTTCTTTCTTTCTTTTTTGTCTGTGTTGTTTTTCTGTTTGTCTTTCTTTCTTGGGAGAAAGCAGAAGGAAACAAACCAAAAAACAAACAAACAAGTGCAACGCCGAGCGTCTGCAAAGTCCCCTCGCAGCATCGCCGAGCTACTCCGAAATCGGAATGTGTCGGCTGTACACACAGCGGGGAGACCATTGAGAACTGAACACATGACGCACGCACGGACGGATGGACGGCCGCAAAGAAGTGGGGCATAGCGGGCCTGTGACACAAAGGGCCTAGGGCACAGCGGGTAATGTAAAACTACATACATCAGTGGATAGCTAGCATCTTGGCAAACTAGTATGCCAAATTTGATGATGATATACTGAATAGTTTTTGAGAAAAACGGACGAATAGCCGGACGGACGGACGGACGCCGGACGGACCAGACAGAAACAATAGCTCCCCGAACCTTCGGCTCGGGGACTCATATGTGCAATGCTCTCATAAAGTTTTTATCTCCGACTTAAGAAAACATTGTGTTACAGCAAAAAGAAAGAAAAAGCAAACAGCCTTCAAATGGTCGACTTTATCCCCGACTTACGAAAAGGTCGTTGACAGCAGAAAGACACAGAAAACCTCTTATAATCATCTGGGCCTGTATTCACATTGAGACAGTATGAGATTTATTATCATGATTTTCTTTCTTCTAAAGTCCTATTAAATCCTACTACTTAAGAAGGACTTCTAACATATATTGATCATAAATCTCATACTACTCAATGTGAGTACAGGCCCTGATTTAGTTCTGATTTAAAGGTGGACCCTGACGGATGAGGTTTTGCAAGAAACACGTCGAGATCACCAGAAAGACAGCCTTTTCAAGGATCGGAACACTCACTTTGCTCTGGATTCCAAGAAATTAAACCGTCAAAACGGCGATTCCTCCTTGGCGGAGATGCCGGAGAGAGTAGCCATTTTGGATGGGTTGGGTGAAGGTCACTCATTGTGGTTGAAGCGGGGTTTTTTTTGTAGTGCAGTAAAAAAAATGGAGCTGTTTCCTTTGTTATGAGCGAAACTCCTTTAGATATTCTGTATTAAAAAAAAAGGAAAAAAGGCTTGTATTGCGAAACGTGCGTGCAAACGATTTGGTCTAAACGCAGGCGGCCATTACAAAAGAGACGACACCCGCCTTCTCTTTGGGTGAAATAATTAGACTTCCAGCACCTCCGCCAAGGAGGAATCGTCGAATTGACAGTTTGATTTCTAGGAACCAGAGCAAAGTGATTGTTGCAATCTATGTAAAGGGAGTTTTCCTGGTGATCTGGACGTGTTTCTTTCAAAAACTCATCCGTCAGGGTGGCCTTTTAAGAAACGGTTATTGACGTAAACTGTTAAATACTATTTTTGTATGTGATAATTTCGGTAATTATGCGTGGAAGAAAAAATGGGATTTAAAAAAATAATAATCAGAGGAAGGAAGATACAATAGAAATAAGAGGGCGGAGTAGACAGATCCACAAACAGAAAGGGTGGTAAGAGAGACCGAATAAGCATGCCTAAATGGAAACAGGAAAAGACGTTCAATATTGACTGCCAACGGGACAAAATGTCGATCTATCTCATTCATAGCTATGGTAATAACTTAGTCAATAACCATCACCCCCTTTCCTGGCAGAAAACTGCCTAAAGGAATAAAAAAAAAAGTTACCAAGAACCTTCCTGCCATCGTGTCAAAGCCATCTAGTGCGAAGATGATTTAGGAGCTTGGGGGCAAAAGCCATCAACAGAAATAACAATAAACAATATGGACAATGAGCATAAACTTCAAGGCGTATTATCTCAGTCTGCTAGATTCACACAAGCTTAATAATTATTAATGTCTTATATTGGGCTGCAAAGGGAATCCGTCTCCATTGCGTTTTATTGGTACTAGCGCGACGCCTAGTACTGGCATGCACCGTACTGGTAACGCCTAGTAACGGTAACGCCAAGTACTGGTAGCGCTGAGTACAGGAAATTTGAAGCGATTCGGTTAAGAAACGGCCGAGTTATAAGGCCCCGTTTCCCGTTGGCGCTGCTCTGAGAGTGACGCCCTCTCCCGATTCTCTTCCAATTTGCTGCCAGGCTTTGCCCGGGCTATAGTAAGCCTGACAGCAAATTTGAGGCGATTCGGTTAAGAAACGGCGGAGTTATTCGTGACAAGGTAAAGCGGCGTATAGCGCGCGCGTGTCTAAACCGATTCGCTTCCGGTTTGGCACACCGATCATCACCGTCCCCGGTCATCTACCTGCCAAATTTGAAGGCAATTAGTCCAGAAACGCCGGAGATACGGGTGCCGAGAGTCCGGTGGATACGCGTTTCGCGCATTTGCGAAACCGCGCAAATGACACGGCCACCCTGGTTTCCGTTGCCATCGCCCCGTTAGGGCTCACAGCAAATTTGAAGCGATTCGGTCGAACAACGGCGGAGTTATAAGGCCCGTTTTGTGTTTCAGACACACACACACGCACGCACGCACGCACGCACGCACGCACGCACACGCACGCACACGCACACACGCACACGCACGCACGCACACACGCACACACACACACACACACACACACACACGGACACTTGGCTTTTTAATATATGAATGATGATTACGACTCTAGAATTGTTTACTTCTACCGAAGATGAATTTTTTTGTTTGCCTTTTATTTCTTTACTTTTTTATTTCTTTCTTTTTTGCATTGCAGGTGAAGTGACAAGGTTACAACCATTCTGGGATAGTTTTTTTTTTCTCCTTTTGTGTCTCTTACTGTCGGGTCAATATAGATTATGAACCTATGCATAGAATCACTTCAATTGTTTTATTGGGTGGTATATTGCTAGTAGCTGATGTGTCACGTCGAGAAAAAAAACCATGACGAAATTGACGGAGGTTTTGGGTATCACCCGAAGAACATTGTTTTGTCTGTCTGTCTAAGCGATGATTTCTTGTGAACCGTTTCCAATGCTGTGCGGTGGTCTGTTATCTCATTGCGGACGGATTCCGAGTATACTCAGAACAGGAGAACGCCGGTTAGGGCCCAATTCCGAATATTCTCGGAACAGCGATTTTTTTTAAAGCCTAAAAAACCTGTCTAAATCAATGTGTTTTGTTCAATTCAAACCACGTTTTTCGAGTTACATCTCTTCATCACTGCTCCAGCGTTTGTATCACATATGTTTAGCATTTCTATCTCAATTTAATGTTTAAAATGTACAAACAAATCGGCCCTAGACAAGCCACAGAAAATTCTCCAATACATTTTCATTAACAGCGATAGTAATAAGGAGACCAATGATTCCGATTTTAATGCAAGTAAACACGATCTCAAAGCGAAAAAAACCCAACTTGGATCAACCTTGTAATGTTAACACTGAATCATTGACAGTGTGAGTTTTTTTGCGCATCTTATTTGTATATTTCTTTTCTTTCTAGGCAGCCCCAGTCCAGTAAGAAAGTTTACCTAAGGCAGTGAAGTCCTGAAGGGGTTAACTGAAACGGATGGGTTCTGTTGAGTAACAAGATATTATAATGTTGTCGTTTTCTCTGAACCAGATGTGGCATTGGTCCTGTTGCCGTGCCCAGTTGTTTTGTGTTGGTTTGGTGGGCATTTTTCTTCTCATTTGTGGTGACTGTTGTTGATGGTGGTGGTGGTGTTTTCGTTTAATTATTTGTTTTCTTTTGTTCTTGTGTGTTTGTTTGTTTGTTTGGTTGTTTCTAATTAGGTTATTTTTAGTTTTGATTTTGCTTTCGTATGACAACACAAACAAACTGCTAAACATGGCGGCCAGGGACGGTATTCATGTCGAGATAGCATGCGACTTAGCATGATGCTAACTTAGAAGCTCTTCCAAAAGTCATATTAAATCCTATAGGACATTGGAAGAGCTTCTAAGTTAGCATCATGCTAAGTCTCATGCTATCTCGACATGAATACCGTCCCTGAGCAATACGCTACAATCAAGCAGATTGCCATTAGAAATGTCTCCGAATGTAGTGAAACTGAACCGAGGGACACAGTTTCTGATTAATGCGTTGGGGGGAAACGAACTGATTAGGTGGAGTTATGGTCTTTAGCACCTTACTCCAGACGTCATTCTAGTTGAAATACAGTATAGAACTGACAACTAAAAACGGATAACTCAAAAATGCAGGATAACTCAAAATTCCAGTCCTTCAATTCTGACTTAAGCGACTTTTACTGTAGTTTCTTAGCAACGGCAAACTCTCTCTCTCTCTCTCTCTCTCTCTCTCTCTCTCTCTCTCTCTCTCTCTCTCTCTCTCTCTCTCTCTCTCTCTCTCTCTCCAGCACGCGAGCGGCAAACATAGAGTGCACCTTCGAATTGACCAAAGGAAGTAGAATAATCCACTATAGTTATCTCCCGCCAGCCTACTAGAAGCGCGCACGCTGGTCAAGTCAACCGCAGGTGGCACGTTGCTAAAGCGACAAAGTTAATTAGCACGTGCCGCTATTATTGAGGTCAACCAGCAGTTACACAAGATTATATTGCTTAAAGGACCCCCCCCACCCCCCCCCCACCCCCACGTCACATGTCACATTCCCTCTTATGCTAGGAACATTTCTCGCTTCTTATAAGAGGGAAAACACGTGAAAACCGTGATTTTGACACGTGACGTGGTGGGTCTTTAAAGCTTCCTCACACCATCCAACCTTTTCTTAGAAAGAAAATTCAGCTGTGAACCCCATTCAACAAATCGTGACCGTGTTCCGGCTTCACGCTATCAGCAAGCATTCAGGGTTGTTTTTTCCCCACAACTGCCTGAGTGAGTTGGAAGGACATGGTGTAGTCGCCAATTCCTTTGGGTGTAACCCAAAAGGGTGCATTTTTGGCAAATGACGATTTGGGCGCATAGCCCAAATGAGCGCGGGTGGTCGTATCCCATATGAGCGCGTATCTATCCTACAAAGCCGATATACGTATGTCCCGAAAGAGCGCATCTCAATCATAATTCTTTCATTTCAAAATCTACGAGAAAACACAGCACATAAAAGAATTTCATTTCATGAAATCAACACATATTTTCATATCATGCACTCTCTCTAATGTGTAAAACAATAACCTACAATTGGTATGCAGCTTTCAATTGACACACTCTCTCTCTCTCTCTCTCTCTCTCTCTCTCTCTCTCTCTCTCTCTCTCTCTCTCTCTCTCTCTCTCTCTCTCTCTCTCTCTCTCTCTCTCTCTCTCTCTCTCTCTCTCTCTCATTTAAACTAACCCTAACCCTAACCTAACCCTAACCCTAATACAAGAATCTGCTACTATCTGCTAATAGACTAGAAAACACGCGCTCATATGGGCCATCAAAAACGCGCCTATATGGGCTATAAAACGCGCTGATATGGGCTATGCGCTGTTTTGGAAATCTCCGATTCCTTTCGACCGGTTGGGAGAATTTCAATCGACCAAATTTGAAATTTGAAATTGTGCATTAATTGTGATTTATACTCACTCTGTCGAAAGACAAGAAAACTGTAGAAAGGTGACAACCAGTTTCATCCAACTATGGGTCGATTAGTCTGTGTCGATTTTAAAGATGAATTGACGTTGACTGTATGAACGTATTGAATTAAAAATTATTGTAAAAATAATATATCGAAGAATGAAAAATGGTGTTTTACGTCCTCTCGGTCTGGAAGAGACACATATGGGACATTTGTAGATACAATGATGGTGGGAACAATACTGGATGCCATACCCGGAGGCAGTGCAACACCAGTAAATTCCCGATTTTTTTTTTAACAATACAGATATGTGTAGCAGTAACCACGCCTCGGTTAAACCTCATCGGCTATGGTACCGCCACAAATAAAATAAGTATAGTATTATTGAGAATTTTTTTTTTTTAAATAGGCTTTTATATTCTTTTTGTTCTTCTGCTCTCCCCTCTTTCTTCCACATCACTCATTCCCTTCCAACTTGCATTCCGGAATTCTGTAGTGTGACGAAGGTTTGCCTTTTTTCCAGACGCCGATTTAGTTAACGTTTACACAGTGGCTACGGGTACGGCATTGCTGCACCACTCAGACCATGTTCAGGGATAGTAACTCTTCCTAGGTAGTCGAATGTTTCGTCAACAAATGCTTTTTCTTATTCCGTATATTTAACGCACTTTGGTAAGGAATAGGGTTAGGGATAGGGTTAGGACTTAATGTTGGTAGTTTTTGAAGACATTTGCGCCCCATTTATGCGCCTCCCGTGATGGAGCGCCGTACCCGTAGCCTGGAGCATGTGAGATACGGGCCCGTACGTACCCCGAGCCTCTGCCTAAGTTTTAATTTTAAATGATGACCTTTCTACACGACAAGTAGCGAAGGAAAACATTCTCAAAGGAAATCTTTTGTATCATCAGATTGCCCATTGATGAAACCAAGATGAAAGGTTTAGGTCGTGTTCCACAAAAGAGCAACAACAACAAATGTTTTGGCGTTGTTTGAAACTGCTCACAACAGACCGTTTCAAATTTTCTCCATTCAAATTTGACTCCTTGTTTCGGTTCTCTTTTAGGAACTAAAAACAACAACAACATAATATAAATCTCGCACATGAACTTTAAAATCGTGTTAATTTCCTATGACAAAAGTGGCCCTGTTTTGTTTTGTTGTTTCCTTTCAAACGTTTTTCTCCAACGTGTAGTAGAAAAGGAACAAAAGCAAAACTTTCATGTTTAACTTTAAAAGGTGGACCCTGACGGGTGAGTTTTGGCAAGAAACACGTCGAGATCACCAGAAAGACAGCCTCTTCAAGGATCGGAACATTCACTGCTCTGGTTTCCTATAAATTAAACCGTCAAAACGGCGATTCTTCCTTGGCGGAGATGCCGGAGAGAGTAGCCATTTTGGATGGGGTGCGTGGAGGTCACTCATTGTGGTTGAAAACTTTTCTTTTTTTTTGTAGTGCAGTAAAAAAAAAGAGGAGCTATTTCCTTTGTTGTGAGCGAAACTCCTTTAGATAAACTGCATAAAATTAAGAATAATAAATAAATAAAAAGGCTGGTGTTGCGAAAATTTCGTGCAAACGATTTGGCGGCCATTAGAAAAGAGCCAGCACACGCCTTCTCTTTGGGTAAAATAATGTGACTTCCAGCACCTCCGCCAAGGAGAAATCGCCGATTTGACGGTTTAATTTCTGGGAAACCAGAGCAAAGAGAGTGCTGCAATCTCTGTAAATGGTGTTTTCCTGGTGATATCGACGTGTTTCTTACAAAAACTCATCCGTCCGGGTGCCCCTTTAACGCATCGCTTTCGTGGGTCACAACAAGGTTTTGATTGTTGTTATGTCTGTTGGTAACGTTGGGCGCGTGGGGTGGGTGGGGGGTGGGGGGAGGAGGAGATGGGGGGGCTTTAAAAAAACCGATTGCGAATGCTACAAAACTCGGCATAGTAGTTCACACGTTTCTGTAATTTTAAAAACAAAAAAAGAATAACAAAACTGCCATAATCTGCGTTTCGTTCATCGATTCGCTGAACATTGAAAAAGAACTGGCCAGTCAACTTGACAAAGGATCGAAGGATTGTAAGGTCAAATGTCACAATCCTGACTCTCTCGCAATGTTCGAGTGAAGGAGAAATGTATGCGCTGTTTATTCGCCTGCCACGCTTTCTGTGAACTGGGAGAATCAAAGATGAATAAAATTACATCCTTCATCATCATCATCGTGTCTTTCTATCTCTGTCTCTGTCTCTCTCTCTGTCTCTCTCTCTCTCTCTCTCTCTCTCTCTCTCTCTCTCTCTCTCTCTCTCTCTCTCTCTCTCTCTCTCTCTCTCTCTCTCTCTCTTTCTCCTTTTGTTGCCACTGTTGTTTTTCCTTTTCTAACCCATTCCCCTCTGACATGGGCAGAAGGCCTGGATCAGTAAACTTTGTAATTGTGATTGTGCGTGATTGTGAGTATCTCTCTCTCCTCCACAACAGTTTGTGTAGACAATCTAGAATGACCACTTCCCCCAACAATAACATAAACCTTGAAAGATAGTTAGCATGTTGTGGAAAGGTGACAGGTCAACACAGATAGCATGATACGTTCATCATCAAACTGACAGAGCTAATTAGCACTTTTCAGGAAGGTAAAGTCAATACAGATAGCATGATACGTTCATCATCAAACTGACAGAGCTAATTAGCACTTTTCATGAAGGTAAAGTCAATACAGATAGCATGATACGTTCATCATCAAACTGACAGAGTTAATTAGCACTTTTCATGAAGGTAAAGTCAATACAGATAGCATGATACGTTCATCATCAAACTGACAGAGCTAATTAGCACTTTTCATGAAGGTAAAGTCAATACAGATAGCATGATACGTTCATCATCAAACTGACAGAGTTAATTAGCACTTTTCATGAAGGTAAAGTCAATACAGATAGCATGATACGTTCATCATCAAACTGACAGAGTTAATTAGCACTTTTCATGAAGGTAAAGTCAATACAGATAGCATGATACGTTCATCATCAAACTGACAGAGCTAATTAGCACTTTTCATGAAGGTAAAGTCAATACAGATAGCATGATACGTTCATCATCAAACTGACAGAGTTAATTAGCACTTTTCAGGAAGGTAAAGGTCAATACAGATAGCATGATACGTTCATCATCAAACTGACAGAGCTAATTAGCACTTTTCAGGAAGGTGAGTAAGGTCAACACAGATAGCATGATACGTTCATCATCAAACTGACAGAGCTAATTAGCACTTTTCAGGAAGGTAAAGTCAATACAGATAGCATGATACGTTCATCATCAAACTGACAGAGCTAATTAGCACTTTTCATGAAGGTAAAGTCAATACAGATAGCATGATACGTTCATCATCAAACTGACAGAGCTAATTAGCACTTTTCAGGAAGGTAAAGTCAATACAGATAGCATGATACGTTCATCATCAAACTGACAGAGTTAATTAGCACTTTTCATGAAGGTAAAGTCAATACAGATAGCATGATACGTTCATCATCAAACTGACAGAGTTAATTAGCACTTTTCATGAAGGTAAAGTCAATACAGATAGCATGATACGTTCATCATCAAACTGACAGAGTTAATTAGCACTTTTCATGAAGGTAAAGTCAATACAGATAGCATGATACGTTCATCATCAAACTGACAGAGTTAATTAGCACTTTTCATGAAGGTAAAGTCAATACAGATAGCATGATACGTTCATCATCAAACTGACAGAGCTAATTAGCACTTTTCATGAAGGTAAAGTCAATACTGATAGCATGATACGTTCATCATCAAACTGACAGAGCTAATTAGCACTTTTCAGGAAGGTGAGTAAGGTCAACACGGATAGCATGATACGTTCATCATCAAACTGACAGAGCTAATTAGCACTTTTCAGGAAGGTGAGTAAGGTCAACACGGATAGCATGTTACGTTCATCATCAAACTGACAGAGCTAATTAGCACTTTTCAGGAAGGTGAGTAAGGTCAACACGGATAGCATGTTACGTTCATCATCAAACTGACAGAGCTAATTAGCACTTTTCAGGAAGGTGAGTAAGGTCAACACGGACAGCATGATACGTTCATCATCAAACTGACAGAGCTAATTAGCACTTTTCAGGAAGGTGAGTAAGGTCAACACGGACAGCATGATACGTTCATCATCAAACTGACAGAGCTACTTAGCACTTTTTATGAAGGTGAGTAAGGTCAACAAAATTATTAACAATGATCAACCTCACAATGCGTTCTCACTTTCTGGACATGAAAATAAAATGGACATGGTGGATATAGCTAACAAGACTGTGAACTAAACCGTTCTCACTCATCCTAATATAAAGAACTGTTAACCCTTTCACCGCCAGCCATATTTCTGCCAAAACATTCCCTTAAATTTACCTGGGTAGAGAACGAAATCCATCTGCAGTATTGGGTGGTTTTTTTATGTCACATATCTAAAATAATGTCTATCCTTACTTCCCAAAACTAAGACAATAGGGCCTTTGGATAATAGACCCCAATTTGATGCCTTTTAGTGACATAGGTGTTAAATCACTGTGGTGCTAAAATGTGACTATGGCGGTGAAGGGGTTAATATACCCCTCCTTACTCTACTTAGGCATATTCTTCGTTCATTTAAACTGGTAGCATATTAAAACACATAACACACCTAACATAATAATGCCCAAATTCATTTTCCCCAAGTCCACCCCTACCCCACCATCCTAAAAAAAACCATATATAAATAATGGGTGGCGCTCTCTTGCGGCGACACGCTCTCCAGGTGGGAACGACCCGAATTCAACGTAGATAAGTAAGTGTATGTGATTAGAACATTATATATACCAAACACAAACTGCAAACTAGCCTACATGCACATCAAGTTTCATCTTCCTATCCTTATTCCTTCATGGTGATATGCTGTTATCTTGGGAACTCCATTTTTCCGACCCCCCCCCCCCCCCCCGATTGTCAGGGTCCAACGATCTCCTTGACCTTGATTGGTCAACAATATTCAGAAGGAGCATAAGCCAAACCACCTTCATACCAAGTTTCAACATCCTATGTCGACTGGTGCCTGAGATATGGCTAAACATTGTTTTTCAGTTTTCAAGGTCATACGTCAAGGTCATGACCTTGATCTTGACCTTGACACCAAAAGGCACATCTACAGTACCTAGCCTACATGCACATCAAGTTTCATCTTCCTATCTTGATTCCTTCATGGTGATATGCTGTTAACAAACCCACATACATACACACATGTATACATACACACACACACACACAGCCACTTACACAACAAAAACTATTATCACCTTCGCTCCGTAAACTCCGCAGGTGATAATAACATTTACCAAAACATTTCTGCTTCCCAATGTTAACCCTTTCACCGCCAGCCATATTTCAGCCAAAAATGTCCATCAAATTTACCTGGGTAGAGAACAAAATCCATCTGCAGTATTGTGGATTCTTCTGTGACATGTATAAAATAAGGTCTATCCTTCCTTCCCAAAACTAAGACAATAGGGTCTGTGGATAATAGAACCCAATTTGATGCCTTTTAGTGACATAGGTGTTAAACCGCTGTGGTGCTAAAATGCGACTTTGGCGGTGAAAGGGTTAATCCCCTTTTGATTAACTCCGGCGCAGAAAGTAAACTGTCTTTGGCAAACCCGTCTTACATTGCTATACATACAGAAAGAAACAAAACTCAGAAGAAAAAAACAACACACGTACAATTTCCCTAGTGGAGGCAAGAGCTATAAGCATCAAAACAAGCCATCTTTTATAAGAAAAAAGTCACTTTTTTTTATTTCAGACACCTTTGTCATTACTTGAACAAACAAGACTCAAAACAAACAAACAAGAGTGAAGCTACAAAAATAAACTTTAGCTTACTTTTCGTTCTTTGCACGGAGCAGACAGCATAGTAGAAAACCTGTTGTTTGCTATTCAGGATAGATACCTTGAACGGTTTTTGTTTGTGGCTCAAGCCACAAACCTATAACTCACTTTGTCGGTCGGTCGGTCTGTCGGTCGGTCTGTCGTTCCAAAATTGTCGCACTTCAAATGGAAGGAAATTTTGGGGTTTTACGTCCTCTCGGCCCGGGAAGGCACATATGGGACATGTGTATTAGTTGGGTATGTGAAAAATGAAGAAAAAACATTTACAAGACAGACATAGAACATGGACAGTACGTATAATGGAGAAGGGGTATGGAGGTTCTCATAAAACGCAAGTTAAGACATTCTTGAAATGATAAGGAACCGAGGTTCGTGTTAACGAAAATTGGGAACCGAGGTTCGTCGCACTTTAAATCGAGGCTACACTTCTGGCCGCTCTTTAAAATGATGTATTTTAAAAGCGTACAAAATAATAAACATACGTAATACAGACACTACAACAGACACGACGAGTATGCGGTGCTTCTTTTGATGAGTATAAGTAGGATACATAGTTTTAAATGTTTTCCAAAAGATATAAAAAGTTACGAAATGGTGCAGAGATAACATTCTGGTTTACAGAATAAAATTATTGAAAATCCAGGGGAGGTAACTCATGATTGGAGTGGTAAAAATAGACCGCGTGCCACAAACTATTGCGATTTCGCGCTTGTTTTTGTGTGTGTGTGTTTTTTGGGTAACAAATCAATACACCATCGCTTATTTTCAGTTATCTTTTGGATAGGGCAAAAGGATAAAAAGGTTATTTTAGATGTTAAAACTTACAAAGCATGCTACCATTTAAAAGTTTGAAACCTGCTAAATGTCTTAACCCTTTCGACGCCAGTCATGTTCAGCCAAAACTTACCATTAAACTTAAACCTGGAAGAAAAAGAAAATGATCTGCAATACTGGGAACTCCTTTGTTATATGTATTACATTTGCTTGTCCTAATAACAGGCCCTGATGCAATGCCTTCTAGTGACATGAGTAGTAAACCAGTGTGGTGCATAAATGCAGCATTGGCGGCGAAAGGGTTAAGTGTTGTAACTGAAACCAATTGTTGTAAATATTGTTCGTTCCTTTCTTTGTGCATTTTCGTTAACTGCATCAATTGACAAAAAGTTGCAGAAAAAGGAGGCACAGGAGACGAATGGACGATTAAAGAGAAGGCATGTGTGTAAAAAAACCAAAGAGGCACAGAAACAGGCTGACAAACAGGCGAGCCAAAATTGTGTTACAGAACACGAGAACGGAGGAGAATGACAACGAGGAATTTGAGAAGAAGTTTGAAGGGGAACACTGAACATGAAAAACTTTATTTAACAAGGATAAAGATTTTAGGCGATGCCTATTCTTACAATCTGTCCTTGGATAAAAGAAAAACAATTTAATTGGGAGAAAAGCAAGAGGAGAAGAAATATATTGAGTCATTTCTAAGAAACCAAATATTCGGTTACAAGGGCAGTTGCGTTCGGTGAAACCTGAGCATAAGTCTCCTTTAAGAGGATCAAGAATTTTTTTTTTTAAAGTAACGCCTAAGGAGAAAAAAAGTACAATAGATCAACTGAATGAAACAGAGTGAGAGAGAGAGAAGGTTAAATAAAGAAAGAGAGAAAATAAAAAGAGTCAAAAAAGAAGATACAATTAAAAATAATAATTTTTGATTAAATCTTGCAAAAAACCACTCTTGTATCAAATTCATGATACAGAACGAATACTAAAGACTAAAGACACCCGAAGAAAAAGAAAACAGCAGTAAAGGTCTGTGTACACATTAACATTATTCACGAGATATTTCTATTTCCCCATGGTCATACAGTGATAGCCCACTCTTCATATGACATACAGCTCTTTGTTTTATGGGGAAATAGAACTATCTTGTGAGTAGTGTTAAAGTGTACACAACAGACCTATGGGCAGCAAAATATGATGACAGATTGAGATATGTAAATCGATTTTCTGAGTCTCCCTTTCTGAATCACCATCGGTGCCATCATCATCATCATCATCATCATCATCATCGTCGTCGTCGTCGTCGTCATCATCATCATCATCATCATCATCATAATTATCGTCATATCAACATCATCGTCGTCGTCGTCGTCGTCGGAGAGAGAGAGAGAGAGAGAGAGAGAGAGAGAGAGAGAGAGAGAGAGAGAGAGAGAGAGAGAGAGAGAGAGAGAGAGAGAGAGAGAGAGAGAGAGAGAGAGAGAGAGAGAGAGACCGAGACAGAGACAGAGACAGACCAACAGACACACAGAAACAAAGCAACTGAGAACAAAACACAGATAGAGAGAAAGAAATGGAGAGCTGGAAAGACTGACATACAGATAGACAGACATGCACAAAGAGAGAGAGAGAGCGAAAATAAAAGCAAAGGCATGCAGGGATACAAAGAGAACACAAGCATTGATCAACGAAGACACACGCACACACTTACCATGTAAAACTCGTACATGCTGAGCGTGTCGTTCCCGTACACCTCCACCCACACATAGTCATACATCGTGTCATTTCCGCCAGGTATGACGTCATCGTTGGTGTAGTCATCATGGACACCATAGTCCTCCATCTTTACTTTTCGTTCGAATTAATTAAAACGGTGGTTGCCTTTGTGATGTAGTGTTCAAGAAAACATTGTTGTTGTTCGAGTTCCACTACAAGAAATAGTTGTAAAACATAATTACATAACGTCCTAAATCCACTTTCAAGAGTTTTCGTCCATCAAAATGTTTGATCAAGTTGTCATCTCCAAGAATAAAAAAAATCAGCTCCGCGAATGACGTTGAAAGAACATGAAGTCGGGTATGATAAAATGCTCTTTTTTTTATAACTGACTCCGTTGTAAAATACTTAGGTCTACAATTAGATGCTTGCTTTGACCTGCAACATTATTTTCATTGAGCAAAGATGCTTTCCGAAATCCGGATTGTTCATGATACGTTTTGGTTCCTACTCGGATTAAACAAAACAATAAAACAATTAAAATACCTTTGGTGAATATTTGACCTATTGCTGACCTTTTTCAACCCAGACTGACTGGCAGTTGACGGGATTGCTGTTGTTTTCTTCCGACTTGATGTCAGTGCCATTGGAAGAGTGAACCGTGTTCAGTAAAGCTCTTGCAGATTGGTGGTAGGTCATAATAATTATCCTAGGTCTATGTTTAGGCTTGGTCTTCTTTCTCCATTTTTGTTTATTTGTTTTGGACTTCGAGTAGGAAACGAAACATATCACTATTTTCCTTTTTGTCTCATAGCAGGTGTGCACCATCTGGTGCTGATGCAAAGACCATTTTCATATTCTGCACAGGAAATCGCTACCCTTGTGCACATCTACGATGTTAAATGGAAAACGTTCAGCTTTCACTGTCAACAAAATAAGTTTGCTTAAAACCACAATAATTTTTTTCTCTCAAGAAGCTCGTTTTGAAGTTTTTGTTTGGCTTAAAAACAGAATTGAACGCAGCTTGAGGCAAAAGCAAGAAATATCTAGTCATCCAGGCAAAAACATGAGTGGGTGTATGTATGCATAGGTGGGTGACTACGATCAACTGAATTGATTTGTCACGAGAGTTGGTCCGCTCTAATTAGCACAGTTCACTAGCCACTGTCTCCCCGTGTTGTACGTGCAAATGAAAGCACTGTGTCCAGATCCCGGGGTGAGTCATACCGTGCGAATTGGGAAAGGTCTGATAATAGCCTTGTGCCGCTGATCGCTCTCATCAGCCTGGGTCAAAGTTCACCACATCTTCAATGTCTGCAAGAAAACAGAGGCATAAACTCAGGAAATGCATGCAATAATAATAATATTCCGAAAAGGGCCAGCCACACGTCCACTAAAATCGTAAGACTGTACGATACGATTCGATCACGTGGTCTCCAAGAAGAAAATGTGATTCGCGCTTCGAGATCAAGTGATCGAATCGCATCGTACAGTCGTACGATTTAAATAGCTGACGTGTTGCTGGCCCTTAAGACTGGCCCTTAAGACTAACAAACATAGGCAACTAGGCATAAGCTTACATTCGTATGGTTAAGACTGTTATGTATAATTATTTGAAGTTTCGTATTGCTTTACTTTCATATTGTGGTGGTATTTTAATCGTGTTTTTCTTCGGCTTTCAGTAAATCTCTCTCTCTCTCTCTCTCTCTCTCTCTCTCTCTCTCTCTCTCTCTCTCTCTCTCTCTCTCTCTCTCTCTCTCTCTCTCTCTCTCTCTCTCTCTCTCTCTCTCTCTCTCTCTCTCTCTCTCTCTCTCTCTCTCTCTCTCTCTCTCTCTCTCTGTTGCAAGTAAGCCTATTCTTCTTAGCCTATGATTAGTAATAAGCTTCCAGCATCAGGAAATTTACTATAAATTTGATATCCGGACATGGAGTAAAGTGTTGAAACGCCACACCTACTCATTGCATACCATATAAAATCTCTCTCTCTCTCTCTCTCTCTCTCTCTCTCTCTCTCTCTCTCTCTCTCTCTCTCTCTCTCTCTCTCTCTCTCTCTCTCTGCAAATCGCATATAAAACTCGCACACGCACACGCTTAAACCCGCTGCGTTAAACATGTGGTTTCATAATCCTATCCTTGCACACGTAACATAAGTATATTATAATCGTATGTTGCAAGTAAGCCTATACTTCTTAGCCTATGATTAGTAATAAGCTTCCAGCATCAGGAAATTTGCTATAAATTTGATATCCGGACATGGAGTAAAGTGTTGAAACGCCACACCTACTCATTGCATACCATATAAAATCGATGGTTTTGATTAAAAATAAAAATAAAAAGCTTCGGCCTGACTGTCTTCATTTATGAAAGAAGCGAAAATATGCTTACTAATGTTGTTTATTGTTGAGAGGATAGGGAAGGGGGTATACCCCAAAACATCCAGGGGTAGTTATTGCTGCTTATAAAATGCATTTTGTTTTGCCATTTTGTGTTATGCCCCACATGGCCGAAAGGCCGAAGAGGGCGTTAAACCCTATTTCGTCTTTGCCATTTTGTACTATGTATTTGCAGCAGTTGTAAAAAAGAAAACGTCTATGAGTACGTGAATATGAGATACGTGGACGAAATAATAATAATTGTGTACATGTATGCAATTGTGAGAGATAGGGGATAGAGAGAGAGAGAGGGGGGGGGGGGGGACACACGAACACGATTTTTTATTGAGGGAAAATAGATAAGCTACAAAGCTTCTTTTCACTATGCCCTCACAAAAAAAGGAAAACTAAAGAAAAAGAAAACACTATAAATCAAACAGAAAGAAAAATGAGAAAGTAAAAAGGAAAAATGTAATTATAAAGAGCATTCAAACATAATATAAATACAAAGCAAATGTGCAACAACATCTAGACATCATCATGAAAATTATATCACACTAAAACTGCAATGGCACGTAAGCACCAGCAAACACATTCAGAAACACATTCTCATAGGTTTGTCTACTAGAGAGAGAGCGAGGGAGAGAGAGAGAGAGAGAGAGAGAGAGAGAGAGAGAGAGAGAGAGAGAGAGAGAGAGAGAGAGAGGGGGGGGGGGGGGGGGGGTATGCTCGCCTGAAATCTGCATTTAAATGCTGAAACAGACCGAAAACATAAATCGCGATCTTCGGTCAAACACGGTTCGAATAATGCATTTTCTGATAGGCCTAAGGCGAAATGGGAACGGATGGGAGTGGCGCGCGGTTCTAATTATTATAATAGGGTATAAAAACGTAACAGACGAAGCATAGCTTTGGTAAACTCAGTTAAGCTTACTCTTAGTTAATTAATGAAACTGTATAAAACATAATTAGTTTTCGACCAAAACTGCCCTACGGGGTACCAGCTCTTTTACGACAATGGTAAATTAAACACACACACACACACACACACACACACACACACACACACACACACACACACGCGCACGCACGCACGCGCGCGCGCACACACACACACACACACTAGCACCCACGCACATACAGACACACACACACGGCCACGCACGCGCGCGTACACACACGCACGCGCGCTCACATACGCACGCACGCACGCACGCACATACACACACGCGCGCGCGCGCGCGCGCACGGAAAGAGAGAATCAGACTGACAATCAGACAGAAAGTAAAGCAATGCAAGGCACTCGCTACAATTGAACAAAATAGCCTACTTGGGTTGGTTTGTGTGCATGCATGTGTGTGTGTCTATGTGCGTGCCTGAGGGCATAAGATATAGATATATATTGTGGAGGTGCGCGCGCGCGCGCGCGCGCGTGTGTGTGTAGGCTTATTAATACCAAAAAAGCAGTGAGATCGTCAGATGTGTGCGCGCGCGCGTGTGTGTGTGTATATGCTTGTGTGTGTGTGCGTGCGTGCATGCATGCTGGTGTGTGAGTGTGTGTATATGTGTGTGTGTGTATGTGTGCGTGTGTGTGTGTGTGTGTGTGTGTGTGTGTGTGTGTGTGTGTGTGTGTGTGTGTGTGTGTGTGTGTGTGTGTGTGTGTGTGTGTGTGTGTGCGTGCGCGCGCGCGCGCGCGAGCGCGTGTATGCGAGCGCGTGTGTGCGTTTTATGCAACAATGATTATAAGAATCCGTGAGGCGGTGATTCGCATGATTATTCCAGATTATTAATATGAAAATAATGGTTTTGTACTGAAAATATCATTAAAAAAAATTTGTCTACGCGAGCATAGGTCTACAAAGCAAAAGAAAACAAAAACGATACAAAAAGATAAAAATAGACTTACCTATAATAAGGTATTCTCAATGTAACAAACAATTATTTACCCAAAAAATTATCTATCGCCACTAGCATACTTTGAAACGGACATTTCTCCCATTGTGAATAACAATCATGGCTTTGGGGATTTTCCGTTCCAACTTCATTCACATCTTTTTATCTGCAAACGCAAACACCATTAGCTCGATATTACCACGCTGATCGTGTTATCTCTATTGTGATGAAAGGATGATGAAAACGATGTATATCACCAGTTGATGTTGAATTCAAAGCATTCTATCACCGAGCGGTAGTGGATGCTCTTCCAGTGTTTGGCTATGCTTATTTATCTCCCGGTCACCTAAACAGGTATGTTAACCAGCCGCGGAGCAAGTATGTAACGTTTTCAGATAACTATGTTTGTTCCTGACTATCTATCTGACTATCTGACACAATAACGTTTAAACGGATGGACCTAGAAGGTTCAAAGTTTTCATGCTGATAGGTATTTAGGAACATCTAGGTCAAGGTCGAACATGAAGGTCATTGGTCAAAGGGCAAGGTCACTAGAGCCGTAACTGTGCCGCCTGCGGCTTGCGGGTACTGTTGCAAGACACATAGTTGCCCAAGGGAAACAAATCTTGCTTCTGAACCAGCCTCCAATTGTAACTTTTTACTTCCCTTTGTTTCCTGACTGTGTATGCCAGTCAGTCGTTTCCGATCATGACTGCCAGATAGCAAGTGGGGGCAGAATGATGCTATTCTGGTGGGCTGGGCTAGAATTTGTTTACGGTGGAGCTATGCCTTGGCCGGGGTACATCCCCACTCTCTCGGCCAAGAGAGATTTGAGGACTGCTGGCGTTGGGCGTGGCTATGTATGTATGTATGTATATCAACACAATAGCGTTTGGACGGGAGCGGCCTAGGACCCTCGAGTTTTGTTATGCAGATAGTTAGGATATGAGGCCAAGTTTGAATACGAAGCGTCACTGGTCAAAGTTCGAAGTCACTCGACCAAAACAGTTTTTTTAAATATGCCGCGCGGCTGGTAGATCTAGCGTTTTACGCTCTAGTTCGTTAATGGCTTCAAACCAGTTACATGTACGTTTTCTGATTTTCAGATGTCACTCCATTAACATAATGAACAGTAG